>ML660772.1:11693471-11802138 GCA_007570785.1 Antilocapra americana
TTCCTGGACCAAGGGGCAACCTGCATCCTGCAGGGGTGGGAATGCTGCTGGATCCACTTCTAGCTGGGGTTCAGGGCTGGTTGCAGTGGCAAACCCCTGGCCTGTGTCTTCCTTCTGGGTTTGCAGAGAGTTGAGGTCCACTGCTCCCTTTGAAATCCATGGCTCTGGGCCTAAAGTAGCAGTGTCTCCCTCCTGCAGGGGCTGAGATGTGACTGGGGCAACAGGTACTGGTCCCATGGTGGAGCCTGGCTCTTCTCCCTGGGCCTGAGGGCTCACTCCAGTGAGATCCAGAGATTCCTGTGGGATGTGCGGGGCCACAGCAGCAGAAGACACCTGGGCTGGGGCAGGACCCACCCTCGTTATCCTGGAGATGGGCTCCTGACTCTTGGCAGCCTGGCCAGCCTCTCCGTCGGACACCCCAAGAGCGAGCTCTGGACCCCAGGAGGCAGCCTCCTCAGGGCTGTCCTGGAGCAGTGTGGTGGGCTGGGCGTGGGGCTCTCCGCTGTACAGCCTCTCGTCATCAGCCCCCGTGTAGGAGGCTGAGTCGGGGTCAGAGGAGGCAGCCGAGGTGTCATCCCGGAAGGCGAAGGCCTCGTCCATGCCCTCGGTGATGGACAGGTCGGACAGCGACTGCAGGGAGGATGCAAATGTGCTATCATCCTCGCCCTCCCCGGCTAGGTCCTCTCTGGGGAGGGGGACCTCCTGCTCCTCTTCTTGCTCCTCCTCTTCCTCCACTTCCTCCTCCTCGTGGGGCAGGGGTGTCACCTCCACTGCCTCCACCTGGAAAATCAGGCTGCCCTGGAAGGGCAGGAGGTAAGCAGGGATCATCGGGTCATTGGCCAAGAAGTCCAGCTCGAAGAAGTGGCCCTCCTGGCCCCAGGAAGAGCTGCTGTCTGCTGAGAGGCTGGACTCTGGGGACGAGCTGTCAGGGGTCCCGGCAGGGGGCAGCTCCCTCTCATCAACCACAGACCCAGGTGGAGAGAAGCCCCAGCCTGAGGGCACATCCAGCCCTTCTGCCAGGGCCTGCAGGCTCAGGGAGCAGGATGGGGATGAGGCCCAGCTATCCCCGTCTGCTGTGATGTACGAGCCAGTAGGCGAGGCTGGCGGCGAGTCCCCCAGCTCAGCCTGGGCATCCTGGGCGTCCCTGTGGGACCCAGGGCCAGGGAGCAGGGTGGAGGCTGTCTTGGTGGGGGTGGAGGGAGGCGTGAAGTAGGAATCGGAGTCTGGGGCAGGGAAAGGCACAGGAGGGTCACCCTGAGAACACAACTCGGGGGGTGGGTTCAGGTTAGCATGCCCACCCTCCCAGTCCCTGAGCTCCGGCACGGTTGCCCTGGGCAGTGGGGCTGCCTGGCATGTCTCCTCGCCCATCACAATCCGGGGCTCCAGGGAGGCTGGGAGAGGACCTTCAGTAGGCCGAACCTCAGCGGGCCCTGGACTGGGGCCGCCCTCTGCCTGGACTGCCCAGGCTGAGGGGGCGCGGCCTGGCCCTGCATCCCAGCTGGCTCCCTCAGGTGGGGGCCGGGCACCAGGCTTGCCGTGCAGGAACGCGAGAGCCAGGGTGCTGGGCCCAGATGTCAGGGCACAGTGCTCCAGCTGGTCCCCCTTCGGGGTGGTAGCCGCAGCCGCATCACAGGACAGATCTGTGGAGACAGAAGGGCGTGAGAAGGGCAGGCATCTTCTCTGAGAGGCTGCTCCCCAGCTGCAGCGGCCCCTCCCTCAGACAAGAGTTGAGCATAGGACTGGGGACCCACGAGGGTGGGTGTCTGCTGAAAAGCGAGGTCAGGAGAAGGAAAGGGTATTGCTGTGCCTGAGGGATGATTTCCAAGAGTTCTGACCCTGGCAAGCAGCCTGGGGTCTGGCTTTCCTCCAAGATGCTCGTTAAAGATGAGACCAGCTCCTGTCTCTTAGGACACTAACTTGCTGACTCCATGCACGTAATCTGTGCCGCCTCAGCTGGGCTTGCCAGGAAAGGTCTGCTCATGACCTCCCAGGTCGGTGGGCCCCCAGGGAGCAGGAAGCCTGCACTCCACTCAGCTCTGGAACATTCCAGATCTCACACTTGCTGTGAAGTGGGAGTCTTGCTTCTCTGCCTCGTCTCCTTTCCTTGCTGCCTACACTTGAGGACAACCTGTTAGGGTCTCACTGGGCTCTGCTGCCCCACCCTTGTTTCCAGAGTTGGCACACGCAAGAGGGAAAGCAGGGGTCATGGTGTGCTGTCCTCGGCAGGACATCACAGCTCACTGCTGGCTCGGTGATGGCCAACGGTGGAGCACACAGGGGCCCCGCCCTGCCCCACAAGCAGCTCTGAGGGGCTGTGGGCTCTTGGGTTCTGAGTGCATCCGGCTGAGTTGCCAGCAGCAGCCACCCGCCACAGAGCTGAGGCTCATTTGTGTGGGTCCCATGGCAGTAGATAGGGGCTGCCCAGCTCTGGCCATGTTCTCTGGAGGCTTCCACGTTCACCCATGACCACCCACAAGTACATCATCTGTGCTTCAGCTTTCTGTCTGCAAAGTGGAGGTGAAGCTTAGGGCAGCCCCCTCCCCAGGCTCTGCCCATCTGCTGCAGCGGGGGCAGAGCCCTGGGCCCTTGGGCCACACTGCCGGGGTGCTGGCGTGGCCAGAGGGTCCTGAAAAGGGGGTCGTTTAGGTCCACGGGAGTGTGATGAACACCTAAACCCTGGAGGTGGGTGTGGCTGGTGGGGCTGGGTGCTGGAGAGCAGGCTCTTGGCACTGGCCTGGCAGAGTACCCCTGTGCACCCTCACTGGACTCCAGGACCCTGAGGCAGGCTGAGGGTGGGGTGGGGCGCCAAGGGGACAGAGGAAGGGAAGCCAAAGGTCAAAGATTTTTTGTGCCTCATTCAAGGTTGTTAAACAGTCCAAGCAGAGATAGCCCCGACCCACTTTACTGGACCCAGAGGGAGGCCAGGCCCCTGGGCCCAGTATGGGTTTCATCGCCAGGGTACTTCTTACCCACAGCAAGGTGCCCTTGGCCTCCCGGAGCCACACATGACTGACCTCCTGCCCAGTGGCCATCCTGGCTGGTCTTCCTGGGCCTAAGGCAGATCCCCTCCAATGCTTGCTCTCTAAGTCTCTCCAAGGATTCGAGCTTGCACTCCAGGGCTGATGCTCCCCAGGCCTTGCTCCCCAGGGCCTCCCACCTTCCAGCCGTGCTCCAGCTCCAGCCCTGTTCCTCCCTTCTGAGCCAGAACCAGTCACCCGCCCCGGAGGCAGCTCTCAAGCATGGAGGGTGGGGTGGGGTGGACGGGGGTGGGGAGTGGGGAGGGCAGGCGCCTCGCGAATCCGCATCCCCAGTGGCTGGGGTGCAGGTGACAACCCACGCTGCAGGGGCCGTGAGGCCCATTGCCCCCCCTCAGACAATGGGGCGCGGCGGGGGACGCCGACCTGAGCCGGGAAGCTCACGCCTTCACGTCGCTTTGGGCTCCTGGAGGATGTCTAATCCACCCTGCCCTTCCTTGCGGTCCTGAGTAGGGGCCAGGGTTGGGCTATACTGGGCTAGGACTGGGGACCAAGGAAGGGGACAGGGCAGGGATGGACAAGGGACGGAACGGAGAGAGGGCGGGGAGGGGGGCGCGAAGAGAAAATGGAACGGAGACGGTGGAGGGACAGGGTCGGAGAGGGAGAGGGCTAGACACGGGAAGGGACGAAGAGAGGGGCTGGCGGAGACACACGCAGGCGGGAGGGAGAGCGCGCCGCGGCCTCACCTGTGCGGGGTCCCGGCCCGTCCGCCTCCGGCAGCAGCAGCTCGGTGCGGGCAGCCTCCCCGGGCATGGCCTGGCCGTACGCCCGTCCTTCCGTCCCCTGTCTGTCCGTGAGTCCGTCCCGCGGAGCCTGCGCGGCCACCGCCCCTCGGCCGGGGGGTGAAAGGGGTCAGTGGGTGACGTCAGCGCCGCCCCGCCCGCCCAGCGCCCAGAGTGAGCGAGTGAGCTTGCGCGGGCGCGCCAGGCACTGCGGTGTGCTGGGAGCGCAGGGGGTGGGACAGCCTCCCTCCCTCCCTCCCCATACCCCACCCCGACTGTACTTTCCTCCCGCGGTCCGCGGCCCCGCCTTTCCCGCAGCATCCCAGCCCTTGACCCCCCTCCTCCCCTCCACTAACGGGAGGAGGGTTCAGGGCCAGCCGGAGGTATCATCACCCCTTAGTCGGGTCGGGAAGAGTCAGAAGGTCGTCCGAATTCGGGGTGCGGGGCCGGGGGAGAGTGTTGGGGATTCTGGGGGACCGGCGCTTTGGGGGTGGCGGCGCCATAGGCCCCCTGCTCGAACACCCGGCTCCCAGCTGCCTGGGGAGGGGTCCTCATTCTAGCCCGGTGCTTCCATCCAAGAGGTGAGCTGGCGCCGCAGCTCTTCACGGATTGGTCGATCCTCGCACGTCGGTCTCCGTGGCAACCGCCTCCTGGCTCTATGGCAACCAGAGCCGGCAGGCAGGAGCGCATCAGGGAAAACAGCCCCAGCGGAGCCTCGGGTTGACTGGTCCCCGGGGTTCCCCGCAGCTCAGCGCTGTCCCATCCTTGGCAATGGAAGGAAGATGGAGAAGCTTGCCTTCCTCCATTCTCAGCAGACGTCCCTGCCACACCCCCAAGGTTGCAAACCCTCCCTGAGCTTTCCGGAGATGCGCCCTTGCTTCCACACAGGCCCTCCTGCACTCAGATTCACCGAGCATCCGCCCCGTGCCAGGCTCTGGGAGACAGTTGAACATTGTCACCACCCCAGAGCTAGACGGGGGCGGGGGTAGGCAATCAGAACGGCCATTGTTGTGGGGGAGTCTCCTCCATCCTCAGTCTTCTGTTGGCTCTACCCCGGAGCCCATGGAGCCAGGGGCTGCCTGCTGGGCATCTCCCCAACACACCAGGCACCAGACCCATCATGTTCCAATCTAAGCCCTGCATCTTGCATCCCTCTCAGTCGCTGGAAATCTGTCCATCTATCCACTGATGAGGAGCTCCTCTTCTTTGTCCCTTTTCTCCACACCCATCTTCATCCTCACCTCCTAAGAGTTTCTAAGTTGCCTCCTCCAGGGAATTCCCTAGTGACCCAGTGATTAGGACTTGGTGCTTTCACTGCTGGCGCCCGGGTTCAATCCCTTGTTAGGGAACTAAGATCTCACAAGCTGCGTCACGACCAACAACAAAAAAACTTTTTGTGCTTTTTCCTATGGCCTCTCTCTCATCGCCTTAGCTGTGTCCTTCATAAGTCTTTGCCGTTCTGCCAACCTCTACCACCTGGCCAACACCACTGACATTCCAGAAAACAGAAGGCTTTCATCAGTGCCTGAGTAGCTTTCTGTTTGGACAGGATGACACAAGTTTGTCTCTGCTCCTCCTGACTAACCAATAAAGATGTGGGAAATTAAGAGACCACCAGAACTGAACTAAGATGAAAAGAAAGGTGAGCTGAGAAGGGACCCCAGGATTGGAGGAACAGCAGAGCAGCCTACTCAACAGAAGGGGACCCAAGCCTGGCATTTCCTGTCACCACCAGCTACTACATACTGGGAGGAGGACCAGGCATTCACCCTCATATGAACTGGAGCCTGTGACAACTCTAGGGAGTGTGGCAGAACTGATATTGAAGATCAAGGGGAAGCCTGATAAGGGGCCAAGGGAAGACATTCCTCCCCACCTCATGCACCCCCTTCTCTGGCTCTTGCCCCCGACCCGAGTCTCTGGAAGGTGGGGGCCCCTAGCAAAGGAAATTGCACCACAGCAGGCTTTCAGTCCAGCAAGCTGGGTCCCCCCCCCCCCGACAAAGGCACAGGATGGTCCAGCCCAGCAAGTGCCTTGTACTCATCCCAGAGCACAGCAGAGCCCAGTGGCAGGAGACCAACACAGTGCTGTGTCATGAGAACCACAGGCCATGCAGCCCAGGACTGCAGCCTGAACTCAAACACGCTGACTGCCTGCTGAAATTTAAACATGATGGCCTATCTGGTGTATATGTTTTTTTAAAAAAATCACCCATCATACCAGGAAAATCAGGGATGAACCCAATAAGGAAAATTACAACTAGAATAAAAATGTTAAGAAACACAGAACTGAAGTGAATGAAAATAAAAATATTAAATTATGTGGTCTGCAGGTAGAAGTGCTAAGAGGGATATTTATAGCACGTTGGAAGAGAGGAAAGGTCTCAAATCAATCATCGAATTTCCTACCTCGGGGAACTAGGAAAAGGACAAAATCAATTAAATTCAGCTAAGGAAATAAAGCCAAGAGCAGAAATCAATGAAAAAGAAAACAGGAAAACAGCAGAAGAAATCAATGAAATAAAAAAAGAATAGTTCTTTGAAAAATCAGTAAAATTGCAAGGTAGACAAAAATAAAGAAGACACAAATGACCAGATTGCCACAGGAACTATGATGGTTAATTTTATGTGGAAACTTGACTGGGCTTAGGGATGCCCAGATAGTGGATTAAATGCTATTTCTGGGTGTGTACGCAAGGGCATCTCTGGAGATGAGCATGACTCAGTAGACTGAGTGAAGAGATTCGGCCTCACCAGTGTGGGGTGGGGATCAACCAATCTGTTGCTGGAGAGGGGCGGGTAGGGGCAGAGAAAAACAAAAAGGCAAAGTGTGAATTCACTCTCTTGAGCTGGGATGTCCACCTCTGACCCTTGAACATTGGAGTTCCTGGTTCTCCAGGCTTTGGCCTCCAGGGCTTATACCAGTGACACCACACCCCCACCTGCCACCCCTCCCCATTCTCGGGTCTTTGTACTTGAGCTGAATTTATACCAGTGACTATGGCTTAATTCCTATAATAAATCCCTGATGTTTGTCTCTCTTATATATTCTGTTGGTTCTTTCTCTGGAGATTGGTGACAAATAACAGGGCTAACATTCTGGAGCCTGAAGACATTACAAGGATACTAAAGGAATGCTACAAACAACTTAATGCTCATAAATTCAACAACTTTGAAAAAATGGACAATTACTTGAAAATTAAAATCTATCAAAAATTCAAACAAGATGAACTAGGTAACACAAATAGTCCTAAAACCATGAAAGAAATTGAATCTTAAAAAAGTAACTTAAAAAAGCTTTCCCCAAGAAGTCTTCAGGCCAATAGTTTTATTTGAGTTCTATGATTTAAAGTACTTCAGTCAGTCAGTCATGTCCGACTCTTTGCAACCCCACGGACTGCAGGACGCCAGACTTCCCTGTCCATCACCAAGCCCCAGAGCTTGCGCAAACTCATATTTAAATGAGTAGTTAATTCTACTCATCTAGAATAGACATCAATTTTGGACAATCTCTTTCACCCAAATTTGAAACTTTTTGTGTTTCAAAGGACACCACCAAGAAAGTGGAAATACAGTCCACAAAATGGGAAAAAGTATTTGCATGTCCTCTGATAAGAGACTTGTTTCTAAATATATACAGAACTCTTACAATTCGGTAAGACAACCTAGTTAAAAACTGGACAAAGGGTCTGAACAGGCATGTTTCCAAAAACTACATGTAAATAGGCCATAAGCGCATGAAAAGACACCATTAGTCAAAATGGAAAAATGAAAATCAAAGCCACAGTGAGATACCACCTCATACCCACCAGGATGACTAGAAGTCAGGTTAAGTGTTCCACATCCCTAGCCATCAGGCAAATGCAAAAGATGACTCCACACCCATCAGAACTGCTCCAGGAATCGTTAACACCACAGGCTGGCAGGGATGTGAATTTCACTGCTTCCCATACTGCTGGTGGGAATGTAACACGGAACAGCACCTTTGGAAAACCCTGTGCCAGCTTCTTAAACAGCATATAAATCCCACATGACCCAGCAGCTGTACTCACAGGCACTTATCCCAGAGAAATGAAAACCTGGGTTTACACAAACACCCACATGTGGGACTCAACCACAGTTTAACAGCAATAACAAGGAAGGACCTACTGGATCAAACTCCGGAGAACTGTGCCTGTGAAGAAACCCGATTTCCAAACTTCATATACTGTATCATTCCTGTAGGGAACATTCTCCAAGTAACAAAACAGAAATGGAGGATGTGTTGGTAGCTGCCGGTTGGCTCAAGGCCATGGGGGTAGCTATGAACATAAAGGGCAACATGAGGTGTCCTGCGCAGGGACCTTCATTCTTGTCAGTCAGTATCCTGGTGTGACACACGCCCATCACCTTTGAGGAAACTGGTAGAGGGCACAGGGGACACTGTGTAGTTTTTCAGCGGCAGGGAATCTGCCAAAGTATCTCAACTACAAGCCACAGAACCTGAATGGTGAACATGAGCTTTCCTTTGTGGGTGCTCTCAGAGGCCCCTGGAACTGGCTCAACACTCCTGATGCTTGTCCACACTGGCCCTTCACTTTGGTACACTCTTCCCCGCTCCCTCACCTTGTCTGGGCTCTGAGTCACTGGCTTCAACAAGCCATCGTGGCTGTTCTGTTCTCTGGCCAAGAACCTCAGCCAGCCTGTGCTGGGGTCCAAGCACCCACATCCTGTGAGCTGCTACTCTATGGCTCCTCGTCTAACCCAAAGCTGTGTGACTCGCTTTCTGAGGGATCACTTTGGAGGGAATGGGGATCAGCTGAGAGGGGGGCCCAGAGAAGCCAGATGGCCCTTCTCTGCTCAGCTCCATAGCAAAATCTCTTGTGACAGACTAGAAGCTAGAAAGCCTTGTTTTGGCCTTGGTACTTGCCTTGTGGGATCTTAGTTCCCCAACCAGAGACTGAACCTGGGCCCCTAGCAGTGGAAGCAAGGAGTCCTAACCCCTATACTGCCGGGGAAGTCTGGGTGGCACTACTGCTGATGTGGTGAAGGGGGCTCTGGGCTCCTTGGGCAGCTGGTTACCACAGCGGCAGCACAACACCATGGCACTCTGGTCCAGGTTTAAGGACAGCAAACGGTCTCTGCTGGCCCTGCAGTGTCAGTCAAGTACACTCCTTTCTTCTCAGAGCCAGTGCCTCCTGAGGGACTGGCACTTATACCACATGGCAGCACAGGCCGTCAGGGTGCCCCACGCACCCAAGACCATCAGGTGGGAGGGGACCTTCCAGGATGTCATGCACTGAAAACTCAACTGGCCTCCCCTGGGAAGGTCCTCACATGCTGATGTTCAGAACTCCAGGACTCAGCCCGTACGGGGGCTGACTGCAGGCTTCTGAGCAACAGGCCAGCCGTGCACGAATGTATATGAGAGGGATCCTCTGTGGATGGCAGAGAAGCTGGGATAGTCGGGCGGCTGATTAGGAATTTATTACTCATGAGAGAATGACCTGCTACTCAGAGATGCTGGCCACCGGCCCCCTTCCCCACTTCCAAGGCCAAGGTCCTGCACTGAGGTCTGTCCTAGAGCGTGCCACCTCTTGCCCACCCAGTGCCCAAGGCTAGGCCTCTGGAGAAGTCCGGCCCCCTGGGCACACAGTCCTTGCAATGAGACAGGTCATTTGGCCAGCTCCTCTGCCACCGCTTTGCGCATCTTGTCCTTGAGATAGGCGCTCTTCTGCCATTCAGACTTGAGTTCCATCCACTCATAGTATGGGACCTGAGGGAGGCAGTGGAAACGAGTCAGGGCAGGTGGGGACCCGCGTCATGCCTCCCGCCCTGCGCCCCACACCCATGGCCCCCAATCCTGAAGGAAGAAGCCTATAGAGCTGGAGCAGAATGGGTGGGGAAGAGACCCCCACTTGGTCAGTGCGCAGAGCTGCAGGGGCCCATGAGCATATGGGACCAAGGGTGGCTTCGAGATTTTAAAAGTGGTATCAAGAGCAAAACAAAACACTAAAAAATGAGCCACTAGTGTATTTTCTGGCCTCATACAGGGCAGCCTGCTCTCTGGTGCAGACGTCTCCACGGTGAGAACTTGGGACCAGGCCCGGGGCCGGACCTTAGCACAGAGCCCCACGTGAGGCACAGGTTAGCAGGCCCTGGGCACTGGGTTTGTCTTACCCCTTCCTCTCAGAAACCCTGGCTGTGGAGATGGGAACAGCATCAGATACTTAAAAGCTGTGTGACTCTGGGAAAAACCTAATACTCTTCTAATTTCCCCTTTTCTCTAAGAACCCCAACACGGGCAACCTCAACAGCTGGGGTCTGACCCTGGCTCCCATCAGCCAGCTGGGACTAGGAGATACTCACGTCGACCAGCAGGAAGCCAGCGGCCAGCAGGTGGCGCCGGGCCAGCACGAAGCGCCCCAGCAAGTCTTTGCTTCGGCTGTTGAAGTTGGGGAACTCCCAGCGAAGGAAGGCTAGCCTGGAGGGGGAGACGGGGTGCTGTGGATGCTGACAGCTCCTTCAGGCCCTTGGAGGGAAGAGGGAATGCCAGAACCAAATGCACACAGTCCCCAAGGGTGGTGTGGCCACCTACCTCTTGGCCCCAGGAGGGAGTGGCTGGCTGCCAGAGTGGGGAGCAAGATGGGGCGCCACAAACTCCCTCAGGGGCAGGAGCTGGCTCTCAGTGTCGAGCAGTACCTCAGCATCTGAGGAGGGCACAGAATGAAAATGTGGTGGGGACTATCCCTCAGAGATCAACTGGGCTCATAGCCCCTGCCCTTACGATGGATGGACAGACGGTATTGCGGGGAGGAAAGCAGATGACGGGTCCTCACCCAGAACCCAGCCATACAGCGTGGTCACCATGAAGCTGCCCTTGTCGGCACTCCCCAGCAGCCCCTTCAACATCTCCTGCAGCTCCTTCTGCAACGGGGTCATCTTCTGTTCAAGGCCTGAGGGGCTGGGGACCAAGGCTGATGTAGGCAGAAGGGGTCCCGTGTACTCAGGGTGCTCCAGCTGGGCAGTGGCATTGATATGCAGCAGCTTCTGGAAGGTGCTTTGATCCTTTGGGGACTTGCCACCTAAGGGGAGATGATGGAGTGAGAAAAGAAGGCCAGTAGGACTGGGATGGAGGGACACAGGGGCCAGGTGGGAGAGTCGGCGGCACCCTCCCCCACACCCAAGTCTCACCCTGGACTCTGGGTCAGGAGCAGCAGAAAGAGGGTCTGCCGGTCACCCACTAGGAGTGGACAGAGAAGGAGCAGATGCTGGGTGCGCCCTGGCCTGCCCCATCTCCCCAATGCTGAGCGGAGCCCAAGGCTGACAACCAGGCAGCCATCCCAGCTGCAGTGGTCCCTGGGGTGAGGTGGGAGAGGGGGCACGTGCGGCGGGCTCGCCATCACTCAGGAGGGAGGGATGCCCCCCACTGCTTACCTAGAAACTGGGTGTGAAATTCAGGGCGGAGTACAGCCTGCAGCTCGGCTTCCCGCACCTGCTGCAGCACACACAGGGCCCACACCACGTCCACCTGCAGGGCTGGCTCCAGGCCCACCAGCTCTGACCCCAGCTTCTCATGCACCTGGGCGAGGACAGTGCAGGGTGGGGAAAGCAGGTTCTGCTCAGTGGCCGCAGGCATCCCTGGCTGGGCAGCAGCTGCAGCTGCCCTATGACCTGGACATGCTGAGGCCCAAGGGGGTGAGGCGAGTAACCTTGACCGAGGCACTCTTGGTCACGTTTGGGGGGCCAGAAACCCTCATCCCTTAGGCCCAATTTGGACAGCAGCTGGGCTACCCCTATAGCCCCCTCCTCCCACCCACTAGTAAGAACCTATGCACAAAAGCATGCCACCAGTACAGGGGAGGTGTTTCTGGCCCCAGGAGCTAGAGATTATGAAAGGGGAAGCAGCTGGCCTGCTGGGGGAACACCCACTGTGGGGGCCCAGGGTCATACCCAGTTCACTCATAGGATGCTCTCACCCGGGCAACTGGATTGAGTCTCTGAGCCCCAACAGGGCATTAAGAGAGCACCAGGAAGACAGACAGCTCAGAGCTTCCCTGGTGGCTCAAACAATAAAGAATCTGATCGCAATGTGGGAGATCCAGGTTTGATCCCTGGGTCAGGAAGATTCCCTAGAGAAAGGCATGGCAACCCATTTCAGTATTCTTGCCTGGAGAATTTCATGGATAGAGGAGCCTTGTGGGCTACAGTCCATGGAGTCACAAAGAGCTGGACATAACTGAGGGACTCACACAGACAGTAAGAGCAGGGGTCCCCCGCCCCACTGCCAGTGAGCCACTGGATGCCTTCCTGGTCCTTGGCTGCCATGCTGGCTCTCGCTTGTCCCCAGATAATCCCTGGGGACAATCCAGCCAGCTCCTTCCGTACTCCCACCAGGCTTTTTTCCTTTCTGCCTCCCCACCTGGGGCTCCTCAATACAGATCTGGTCTCTTCTCTCCCTCCCCCTCAGTCCCAAGCTGCTCCAAACATAGCAGTAGAGGATGTGAAGACTGTACCAGGCTGAAGAATGGATCCTCCCGTTCTGGGCGGAAGTTCACACGGGCGAAAGCCAGGAGCATGTTGCACAGGTGTGGCAGAGTGATGCTCTGGGCTCTGTCCAGGACATGCTGGGCCAATCAGGGAGGACAGAAAGGCAGGATGAGAGGGGCCCAGTGGTACACAGACCTGGCTCTCCCTCAGAACCCATGAGCTCCCAGCCTAAAGGGGTAATTTACACAGGACAATGGGCAGAGGGCTAGCCTCTGTCCTCCCCGAGGCAATCATACACACATATAAGGCCCCTGACAACTGCTTCAGAGATACTCTCCAGTCTATAGACACAGTTTCAACCTGTTGCACCTAAATGCAAACATCCTCTTCACAACTCCCATTTTGCAGCTGTTGGACGTTTAGGGAGACTTTTGAGTGGATTCTCGGCCTTGCTGTCTGCACTGTTCCCCGCACAGTCACCCAAAGACACACACAGTCTGTCACCTACAAAGTTTGGTGAAAGAATGAAAGGGAGTTTCAACTACGCTTTCTTTCACAACTGAGTCATATGGCTTCTCTCCAAAGAAACTGGAGTAAGCACTCCATATCTGCCACTAGAAAATGTTCTGGACTGGCTAGGCCTCCCTGATGAAATGCCCAGGGAGCATGCCTAAGCAGGGGGTCAGGCAAGGACGGCCCTCAGAAACCAGGCCTCACGTCTGCACCCCAACTCACCTGGACAAAGGCCTCAAACAGGGGCAAGTTGAGCCACTTGAGGAAGGCGAAGGACTTGGTGCAGCGGGATACCTCGCTGGACGTCATGCTTGGCGTGTGGGGCAGCAAGTCGGCTGCCAGGCGCTGGAACACCTGGGTCTGGTGGAAGCCGAGTTTGCCTTGGGGACAGAGCCTGAGATTTAACTGGTAAGAAGGGGCAGGCTGCCTTCAGGCCCACCCCACCACCAACCCCGGTCTCAAGGAGTAAGAGCTTGGTGTCTGTAACCAAATTTATCCCTGAGGCCTAGCACAGAGGATCAGGGCCCATGAGTCACAGTGTTTCTGTGGCAGCCTTTTGGGCCAGTGCCTGCCACAAGGGAGATAGGCACTGAATTTGACACAGCTGCGGCCAGAAACCTCCCCCTCCCAGGCTCACCCCCGCAAGCACAGTGCTCACCATAGGCATAGGCCAGGTCCAGGAGGATGCTTTTAGTCAGGGGGAAGGGCTTCTGGACCAGGTGGTAAGAGATGGCCCGCAGCAACGGCACTGATCTCCGGTTCTGGGCTGCCAACGTCACCAGCACCTTCCGCAGCTCCTCAGGGCCAAACTGCTCCACCAGCTCCAGGCACTGTCAACCACAGCCGGCAGGGGTCAGCTTGATGGCCCGAGGGCCAGGGGTCCCATGCAATGCAGGCCCTGCGAGACAGCAACTAGGCCTGAGCTTACTAAACACAGGCCCCATCTGTGCAGGGCCTGCCTCTGCTCCCAGGGACCCCAGGGAGTCCCCAGACCGGGGATGCCGTGTCTGCAGCCAAACTTATCCCCAGATCCCAGGGCAGGGGACCCAGGGCCCATGAGCTGCAGAGTTTGCTGTGGCAGTCATACGGGCCAGACCCTGCTACCAAGGGAACAGGGCTGAATTTGACTTGACTGCAGGGCTGAGGCAGGGGTAAAACGGGGTGGCAGGCGTGACGTCTCTAGGAAGCACTAACCAAAGCTGAGCCAGTGGGGCAGCTGAGGCCACACTTCAGGAACTGCTGGCCATGCTGTTTCCAGGTCATGTGCAAGATGCAATTTTGGAGGAACTACAATTTTGTTCAGGCTTTGCACCACGTGGATCCTTGAAGGAACCAGTGGGCACAAAGTGCTGCCTGTAGCTGCCTAAAGTGCCAGTCCTGCCAGTGCCATGCCCCAGACTATGGACTGAAGTCATAAGGCTCTTGCCCCTTAGTACCTTGTCCTCTAGGCGGTTCATCAGAGACTCAGAGAGATGCCCAGTTTTCATCATCATGGCTACCACCATGTGTCTGTCTTCAATTTCTGCCCAGCGCCGCTCGAGGTGCACAAGCAGCTCAGCCAGCAGCTCCCGGGAGCCCTGCTCCTGCATGTAGGTGGCGCTGGACTCGGCCAGGAAGGCCAGATGCTTGTACTTGAGCCTGCGCATGCGCCAGCGGACCTCCTGCTCCACTGACCGCAGCTCCTTGGAGGTGGTGGGGAGCCCCAGCGCGTAGAGGCTCCGGAGCAGCTTCACGAGGGTCCCATGCCAGACTACAGTTATCTAGGTGGTGGGGGTGGGGGGAAGACACACGCAGGCGAAGTCACACCTGGGACCTTATTGATCCTGTCATAGAGCAGGCCAAGGCTCTGAGCTGGAGCCTGCCTCCTGAGAACTGGTCATTTTAATGTAGCCATTTCTACTGGGCACACCAGGCGGCTCCTTAATAGCCTGTCTGGGCCTGTTTTCTGTCCACAGCGCTCCCTCCTCCTCCAGCTCCATTTCTGAATAAGGGTGATCCAGCCACTCCCTGCAGGGTGTGCTTCCAGGCTTCAGAGGAAAAGGAGGAGCCCTCTGGCCCAGACCCCACCCCCAGGGAAGGCAGAATGTCGTAAATGAGAATGGCTCTGTTGTTTGCTGTGCTAAGGCTGTTAACTCTGCCACTCTTTAAGTCTCCAGACTCTTCTGTGAAATAGGGCTGCACTGCCAAGAAGGGGAACTGAAATCATACATACGAGGTGAGGGGCAAACAGAAAAGCAGTTGTGTGAAGGGCTGGGCAGAAGGAGAAAAGTATGGGGGATTCTCCCGCAGGGCAGTGGTTAGGACTCCAGGCTTTTACTGCCAGGGGCCCGGGTTCAATCCCTGGTGAGGGATCAACAATCCCACAAGCCAAGGTGCAGGGGGAAAAAAAGAAAGTATAAATTTGATCTCAGCATCACATGAGCCTTCAGTGACTCCTGCTGTTTCCGCAGAATTCCCAGACAGTAGGAGGACTTTTTAAAAGAAAGCTTGATCAGTTTCTATTTCTAAATCCTGGTTCATTACTGGCTTGTAATTTTGCTACAGTGTTTAGTCTGTCTCTAAAACTTTTGTGTAAAAGGTTTAATAAATAATTACTAGAATGATAGTCTTAGAACAAGAAGGGACCTAATTAAGATAATTTATATGAGCTATATTCTCAGTAAGAAAAAAATCTATACTGTGACCCCAACACAGGGGTTCACAATACAGATCTGTCTTTTAACTAAAGACAAAAACTTCCATGAAACAATGCTTCCCTTACTATTTGTGAACTGTTTCCAATATCACTCTATCTCCACATCCACTATACTCTCATAACCTGCAGTTGAAAAAACTCATTTAACTCGACCCCTCCCTGAGCTATGAGTCTCCTTGTCATCCCTGACAGGGGGACATGGCCTTGCCTTTCCAGAGCAGCTTGGGTGAGGGTCTGTACCTCTTTTCTGCGACACAGGCCCTTTGACTCCAGCAGACCCCAGGGCGCCTGGAGTCTGCATGGAGTCCTTCTTCACACTGAATAGGAACTGGGTTGGGTTCTTCCTGTATCCACCCCTGCCACACACAAGTCCCTTCTCTCCATGTTCTTCCTCTAAGGATCTGACTGCTGGGATAACACCCACGGTCAGTTCAAGTTTCTGAGATCCTCTCCTAGTCACTCTTCATCTCCTCCAGTTTCAAGAGTGTGTCCCCCATCAGTCAAGGCTGCATGGTGAGGGGGAGGCCCCCAAGGCACCGAGAAAAACCAGGCTCAATCCTTTTGTTTGTATTTACTGTGTCTGGGCTACCTGTAAGATGAGGACAGCAATATTCACCTAACAGAGCTGTCATGAGGATTAATAGAAGTGAAAGCACATTAAAGTATTCTGGAATCTATAAAATGAAAAAATACCACAGGATGTGGATGGACTAAGCACACAGCAGTTTCCATCTATACTGGGAAAGTGACTGGACGCTTTGGACTCCGTGACTTCTGCTATATTCTGCTTGCTGAACCTGAAGAAAAGGCTCCAGAACCCACCTGGCTGTTGACAAGATGGAGAAGTTGCCAAAAGCGAGCATCCTGCATGAGCGTGGCTTTGTCTTTTGGCTTCTCAGCAAGCAGGCGAGACAGCTGGATGAGCGCGAGGGCGGCGTGGTTCTGCTGCAGACGGTGACCACTGCCCAGGAGCTCCAGGAGCTCCTCTGGCTGGGTGGCCTTCTCGATGAGCTGCTCCACCTCCTGGCGCTCAGGACAGGGAGCAAACACCTGTTCCTTCTCCACAAGCTCTGACAATGGACCTGGGAGGGGGGAGCTGGGCGAGGTAGCTGAGGAAGTCAGCGGCTTCTGGGTTCCCTGGGGGAGTCTCAGCTGGCCGATGGGGGTCACGGCAGGGGCCAGGCGGGTGGCCTCCCTTAGGAGGCACGTGCATCGCCTCACCAGCCGAGCAGCCATGGTGGCCCGGGCAGCAGGGAGGGGAGCCTCCTAGCAAGTGACTCCAAAGCCCTGAAAAGAAAAAGGAGAGAGAAAGGGGTGGTGTAGGGGCAGTTCCCGGTTCACAAACACAACAGAAGAACCTGGCAAATGCAAGGGAGCCACAGCCACATTCTCCATAGGCCAGCCCAAACTCCTCCTTTCTGACTGACCACCCACAGGCAAAGGCATGTTCTGAAGCAAAAATCTCAAAGGGCTTTGTTTCAGTACAGAATGTAACCCAATAGTGAAACTCAGGAGCATTACAGTCTGGGCTGGAGGGCTTCTAATCCTGGTTGTGGAATTACCTAGGAATGGTTCAACACCTCAGTACCCCAGGCCTGGACTAAGACCTCTTGAGCAGGAGTTTCTGCAAGCAGGGTTTGAATAGCATTCCACCCACTCCCCCCACAACTCCCTTTTAAGTTTTAAAAGTACCCAGGATTAAAAAATTATTGACTTACAGAGAAAATGAGACAGAATATTTTAAATTAGACTACTCTTAGAAAACCCTGGACATATAATCCATATATACATCCCACAGCTTCTGTGGATGTATTTTTTTAATAACTTATAGACACGTGAGTGAGCCTTCCCAAACCAACTCGCATTATTACATCACTAACCTACTAAACACACATACACCCATCTGAGGGCAAAATCCCTGAACCAATCATAAAAAGCAGTTCACAACATGGCGCAGAATTATTTTCCCAGTTTTAACGTTTCTTCCTCCCTGGAGCACACTCCCTCACTCTCTACAGGCCTTGCACTTTCATTACACCTGGGCAGGACACGGCAAGGCCTGCTGCCTCTTTTTTTTTTTTTTTACTCGCCATCATAGGGCTCAGAAAATCACCCTCGATCTTTCCGCACTCAGACAAAACGTTACCTCTTCCCAGAAGGTTATATACCCGATGTGACTGCTTTTTAACAACTCTGCCTCACGCACTAGCGTGATTAAACGACCTAGGTAAGGCAGACCACCGGCACACGATAAAAGGTTAACCTGGGCTCCCTTATGCCAAAGCAGAGAGCGTGTTTGATCTTAGATTTCCCAGAACTTGGTCAGGAACATTTTAACATGAACCGATTGTTGCAGCTGTAAGAAGTTTAGACTCACTGTACACAAAACAAGAGGCTCAGGGAGGAGAAATATTGGCCCAAATGCAACATCCACAAAGCCCCAGCGAAGGGGAACACTGGAAACGACCCTTACTAAAGTCAGTCCTTTGAGTTAGCGAGGGAATGAGTTCAACTCAAACTGACTTAAGGATCCTTAACACCAACCCGGAAGTTCGGCCCGCAGACGCAGAAAAGAGAATCACCTTTACAAAGAGCACGCAGCTACCGCGCCAAGGGTCAGTGCAGGGATCGTAGGCCGTAACGCGGGTCCCCAGAAAAGGGGCGCGTGCGCACGAGCGGGCACTGCTCTAAACCAGACCCGGCCCCTGCCACCCACCCCGATCCACTGCGTCCCAGTGCTCCCTCCAGGTCTCCTCTCCTAGCCATGACCCCAGGTCTTCAGGACCCCCTTCCCCCCTGGTCCGGATACGTACGGCGCCGCCGCCGCCGCCAGCGCGAGCTCCGCCGCTGACCTCCATGCGCCCGGGTCCTGCCCTCGGTCCACGCTGCGCGGCGCGCTCGTTTACGTCACTCGGAGCGCCGCAGGAAGCGAGGCTCGCCGCCTGCCTCCCGGCCGGAAGTCATTGCTGGTTCCTTTTTGCGACCGGGTGCCGTCTTTGCTGAGATCGGGAACTAGATGGTGGGAAGTGAATTGTGATGTGTTGAGCGGTTTAGGAAAAAATGGAAAGGGGGAAAAACATAAAAGTGTCCAGAAACGGAGCCTGGGGGGGTTTGAGCGCCAGCCTCTGGTTAGTACGTAGTTTCATAAGGAGTATAGGAGGCCACCCTCTGTCGTCAGTTAGCTCCCGCGGCCCATCCCCGCTCTTTCCCCGCAGGCCTCAGGAGTGGGCTGGGCTGTGACTCGCTGGGGAGGCCTCTCAGCCTAGGTCTGCGGAAATGTAGGGCACCATTTGCCGAGATCTTGCAGTTTTTCCAAAAAGGATATAGGATTATGGAATTGTATGCGCCATCTCTTGGTTTTTAAGTGTTTACCTTTAATTACAAAAGAAACTTAAGGGTAAGCCAAGCAAGATATATTTGAGGTCTGTATGTGGACTTGATTGATTTTTTTTTTTTTTCCTGTACATATTTCTATGGAATTAGGAACTGCTTTTTTGGGGTTTGGTTAGGATTTCATGTATTTATCACAAATTCTACTCCAAATCCGTCACAACTTCAGAGTCTAAATCTCTCAAGATGTTTTGACGCTTCAGATAGATCACCAGGTTAATCTTACCGAAGGAGTCTCTTTTTTGAGGCTTCGGACCTCCAGTGGGGATTATCACCGCTATGCTCTCAGCGCAGATGTTAATCCTGGGATCTATCTCCCTTTACCTGTGCTTGGTTCCCTTTGCTTCCCTGATGCTTGCTCTCTTATTTCCTGTCCTTTATCTTATTTCTTGGTTTATGCCCTTGTTTGGGGAGTGCACATCCTCCAGTACTTCTACGAGAAATGATGCCAAGGAGGTTACGTTTTTAAAGGTCTTGCAGGTGTAAAGTGTATTTTTGTGTCCTGCTTGATTGGCAGTTCGACTGGGTACTGTATTTAAAAATCATTTCCTGATTTTGTAGGCTTAGTCTGAGCCTCTAGCTTTCATGCTTCTGGTGTTTGTGAGGAGTCCAGAAATTGTATGTGAGGTGTTTTGTTCGCCTGCCCTCCTTCCCTTCTTCCTTCCTGTCCTTTCCTTCCGTTTTTAAAAAAATTTTCTGAAAGTTTGTATTTTCTCATTATGCCTAGAGTTAACGATATTTCACAGTGATTTTACTCTGTGTGGGTCTGTGTCTTAATTGACTGAGCACAGGAAGAGCCTTCAATCTAAGAACTCATTTTCTCAGTCGTGAAACTTGTTATATATTTTGTTGAATATTTCCTTTCCTCTGCTTTCTCTGTTCTCTCTTGTGGAAACCCTTAGATTTGAATATTGGCTTTTCTGGGCTGATACCTGATTTTCTCTAGCTTTCCCATCTTACCTCTTCCACTCTTTATCTGTTTATGTGTTTATGCTCTACCTTCTTGGAGATTTCCTCAACTTTGGCTTCCAGCTCTTCTGAAAATTTGATTTCTGCTATCATACTTTTACTTACCAAAAGCACCTTTTTGGCTTTTGAATGTTCCTTGTTTATGGTATCTTTTTTTGTTCTTTCATGATTGCAGTATTTTCTTTTATCTCTGAGGATATTTATGATAAAGATTTTTTCTCTAAGCTTTTCTTCTCCCTGTAGAGTTGCTGTTCTTTTTTTCCTTTTGTTGGTATTCATTTTTGGTTTTTATTCTCAGATATCTACTTATATTTAAATATAGTAGGAAGGAACTCTCATCCATTGTTGGTGGGAGTGCAAAAAAGTACAGCTACGTTCAAACACAGTTTAGTAGTTTCTTAAAAAACAAAACATACTCTTACTGTCTTCAGTGAACTGAATGTTTTTGTCCTGCCCCAAATTCATGTGTTGAAACCATTTGTCCACAGTGATGGTATTAGGAGGTTGGGCCTTTGGGAGATGATTAGGTAATGAGAGTGGTGGTTTTGTATTGGGATTAATTTCTCTTACTAAGAGACCCCAGAGAGCTCCCTTGCTCCTTCCACTGTGGAGAACATTGTGTGTCTGTGTGTTTGTGTATGCACAGGTGCTCAGTTATGGCTGACTCTTTGCAACCCTATGAACTGTAGCCCTCTAAGCTCCTTTGTCCATGAGATTTTCCAGGCAAGAATATTGGAGTGGGTTATCATTCCCTCCTGCAGGGGATATTCCTGGCCTAGGGACTGAACCCACTTCTCCTACATTGCCAGTGGATTCTTTACTGCTGAGCCACTGGGGAAGCCCAGGAAAACACAGTGTCTACAGTACAGAAGAGAGCACTCACCCAACTGTGCTGATGCCTGATCTTGAACCTACAGCCTCCAGAACTATGAGAAATAAATTCTTGTTGTTTTTGAGCCACAGAATATCTGGTATTTTTGTTACAGTGGCCCTAATGGACTAATACAATCCAGCAGCTGTGCTCCTTGTTATTTACCCAAAGGAGTTGAATACTTATATCCATACAGAAACCTGCACATAGATGTTTATAGCAAATTTATTCATAATTGTCCAAACTTGGAAGCAATCAAGATGTCCTGCAAGGACCTCTCTGGTGGTCCAGTGGGTAAGATTCTGCCCTCCCAATTTTGGGGGCTCCAGTACGATCCCTGGTCAGGGAACTATATTGCGCATGCTGCAACCAAGACCTGGTGCAAATAACTATTTTTTTAAAAAAAGATATCCTAAATAAACTGTGATAAATTCAGACAGTAGAATATTTTTTAGTGTTGAAAAAAAACGAACTATGAAACCATGAAAAGAAATGGAGGAAACCTAACATGCAAGTTACTAAGTGAAAGAAGCCAATCTGAAAAGGCTATGTGCTATATGATCCCAACTATAAGACATTTTGGGAAAGGCAGAATTACAGAGACAGTAAAAAGGTCAGTGGTTGAGGGGAAGAGGGATAAATAGGTGGAGCACAGATTTTGGGGCCCTCCAAATTATATGATGCAGTAATGGTGGATACATGTTACATACTTGCCTAACCCGTAGAGTACAACAATAAAAGTGACCCCTAATGTAAACTGTGGTCTTTGGATGATAATAATGTGTCAATGTAGATTCATTGATAATAATACATGTATCACTCAGGAGGGTATGTGTGTGTATGTGTTTGAGGGATATATGGGAACTCCTGTACTTTTCACTCGATTTTGCTATGAAGTTAAAACTTCTCTAAAAAAAAAACAATACTGATGAGAAAAATGAAATGAAAAACTGATTCACACAAGGACACACGTGAATCTCAAATATGTCAAATCAAAAAACTCATAACAATAAAATGCAATAACCCAGTTTAAATATGGCCAAAAAATTTGAATTGACATTTCTCCAAAAAAATTTGAATTAACATTTCTCCAAATTTCAAAAATTTGAATTGACAAATATCCAAACAAATGAAAAGATGAGGAAATGAAAATGAAAACCACAGCCACGTCATATCCATGTAGGATGGCTGAAGTTAAAAGCCCTGAAAATAACAAGTGTTAGTGAAGGTATGGAGAAATTGGCATATCCATACATTGTTGGTGGGTGTATAAGTGGTGCAGCTTTGGAAAACAGTTTGGCATTTTCTCAAAACAATTACTCTGATTCCTTAGTATATAGGAAATGGAAGATGTCAACACCAAAACTTGTATGCAAATGTTCATACAAGTATGACTCATAAAACCCAAAAAGTATAAACAGCCCATATGATAACCAATGGATGAGTGAACAAAATGTGGTATATTCATAAAATGGAATATTAGCCAAAATTAATACAGATGTAACTTTAAAACACGTGAAAGAAGTGTGAATGAAGAATGTTCCCGCAGCCATCAAGCCACTACAGCTGCTTGCCTCCCACCCCAACCCCCATCCCGAAGGAACTCAGGATGGAGACAAATGGCTGCCCTGGGCTGCCTGGCCCTCAGCTGCTATAGCCACCCTCCAATGAAGCACCCTAAAGGGATTCAGAATGGTAAAGAACGGGATATTAGTCCTAGATAGCTACGGTGCATATCAAAGGCATGATTTCGATGAGTCCAGACTCTTGCATCTTCCCATATATAGAAAGCACTAAAGTAACTTGAGATGCCAGTTTTTCTTTTAACAGTAATCTTTTGATGTTCTGACTACGTAGTTTTTGTTACAAACTCATATATATCCTTATTCCTCTTTTACGTCTTCAGAGCCATCCTCAGCAATCTGAGAGTCTGCTCCCCTAGTCTTGAAGTCCTCAGTCCACCGAATAAAACAGAATTCTCATCTTTTAGGCTGTGCATTTTTTTTTTTTCAGTCAACAGAAGCCAGTCCAATGAGACATATATATTATGTTTTCATTGATATGTAATGTCCTGAAGAAGCAAGTCCATAGACTCAAAAGTAGATGAATGATTTCCAAGGGCTGGGGAGATGGTGGAAGTGGGGATCTGGGTGGTGGTTTGGGGGTGGTGGTGGGGTAAAAAGGGGAGTGACTGATGGGTGTGGGACTTCTTTTTGGGGTGGTGAAAATAATCTGGAATTGAATATTTGCACAATTAATATGTGACAAGTCACTGAGTTCACATTAAAGAATGAATTTTATGTTAGGTGAGTTATACCTCAACAGAGCTGTTATATTAAGAAAAAAAGAATAGGCTAAAAAGAAGGAACTCTAGTACATGAGTAGAACAGATTGGAAGAAGAGTAGAATAGCCTTGTATCAGGCCATTTTGTTGGGTAACTACTGCTGTCATCTTTTTAGGTCTTCCCACCTCTTTTTAGGTCTTCCCTCTTGGGTGGTAAGATTTTGCAGAGGTGTTTCCAGAGTTACCAACATTTTGGGAGCCTGGTTGAGGAGGACAGTAGGGTGATGAAACTTCCGCCCTCATGAATCCTGAACACTGCCAGCTGCTAGGGCCCCCACACCCCAATGAATGACTTGTCCAACTGTCCCTTTTGCCCTTCTTTCCATCATGTTCATTCTACCTTTTCATCCTCCCCACCCTTGCCCATTCCCCCACCTCACGCAGCTTTCCACCTTGTCCACCAGCAAGTCCTACAGAGCCCTCCACCCCTGGCGCAGGGTGGAGAGGTGCACAATTTAGCATGGGGCCTAGGTGTGGCAGCTCATGGGCCAGGGGCTGAGCTGCCCTAACGGGGCCTTTCTTACATTCTCTCCTGGCTTCCACCTGGGCTCCTGCTCTGGGGACTGTTGGCACTGAGGACCTGTGTAGCAGGGGGCAGCCTCTCCAGGCATTGTAGGGGTGATGAAACTATGGCAGGGCCAGGGGATCAGTCTAGTAGGGAACTCTGGGGTGGGCTGCTGTGAACAAGCCTTGAGAGGTGGTAGATGGGGAGAGAATCCCCTCACGGCCTCTGATTCTCTCTGGGAAGGATGTCCAGCTCCTGAAGTGACTGTATAAAATATAGTTGTTGATAGAAAACCTGAGATGACTCCCAGTGAAGATAGTTTATTACAGTTCCCAAGAGAAGGAGGTGCATCACTCCACAAAGGACCACATGGGGAAGTGAGGGCCTGTCAGAGATGGGTAATGGAGTCCAGGAGAGGGGAGAAACTGTAGGCAGGAGCCTTTCCTGTGGTTTCCTTGGGAGGAGTGGGAGAGTCAGGATGAGCAGGCTTAGGACTGGCTTGTGTGAATGATGTCAGTGTGCTCTGGAGTGTGGGGGCTGCCCCTAGTCGTCTGGTCCCTGGCCTTGCACTGGGATAGTGACCTGGAGTATAAGATCTCCCTAGAGGAGGTGGTGGTCTCTGGATTGGTTAATTTGCACACCCAAGGAGGGGATTGGGGGAGTCAGGAGGGAGCCAGCATATCATCGAGGTGTCCAGTGTATGCATGTAAGGTAGGTGTTAAAGTATCAAGGTTACAGAATCTAGACACGTGGTTAATGAACGGACTGGGTATGATGAGTGTTCTCTGCAGAGGAGGAGTCCCCAGCATGGAGGTGGGAGGCTGGTTTAATGTGGGAGACCTGGGTTTGATCCCCGGTTTGAGAAGATCCCCTGGAGAAGGCAAAGGCTACCCACTCCAGTACTCCGGCCTGGAGCATTCCATGGACTCTATGTATTCCATGGTGTCACAAAGAGTCAGACACGACTGAGCGACTTTCACTTTCACTAAACACATGTCAGGGTGGGCTGGGTACTGTCTAGGTTGGGATCAGCATCAACCAGAGATCTTTCAGGGTTCACCTCTCTCCCCAGAAGCTCTTCCAGCACCGCCCAGTTCAGGCGAGGGCGGGGGAGTGTGTGCCCACTGTCCTCCAGCTCCTGGAAGGGGCTTCCAGGAGGCGCAGTAGCACTGCATTGTGAGGCCCTTTGCTTGGTGGGTGTGGCTCCCCCAGGACCTGCAGACCCCTTTCTCACATGGTGGAGTGGCCCTTTACCTCCCTAGCATTCAGGCCTCCCTCTGTGCATCCTTCTATAGCCCCTCCTCAGAGAGGGTCACCCCTCCTCTCCCATGCTGTGCTCCCGGCTGTGTGTCACCCAACTGGGCACCTTCCAGTGTGGCCTCCTGCACAGTCCTCCCACCAGCTGGTCCCCAACACATCCCAGACCTGGAAGGCCAGCCTTCTTCCTTTTTTACTTCTCCTAGGAGCAGCTAGAAACACAGGATTCCAGACTTCTGGAACTGGGATCTGCATTTTGGCAAGATTTCAGGAAATCAGGAAGCCCTGCAGCCTCACTTTCTTGACTTCCTGGAGCTGATGGAGGGCCTCACCGGCCCTTCTGACCCAGCAGGTCTGGGTGTAGCTGTCTAACAACCCAGGTGATGATGCTGCCTTTTTGGGACTGCCCTTTGGGAACCGCCCTAAACTGGCTGTACTTTGGGCCACCTGAGGTGACAAACTGGTCTGGGTGTAGGTGTTTACTACAGCACAGACAGGGGCTCACAGGGACTATAGGCACCTAAAACTAGGCTGCACACATGAAAACTAAATCTGGTCTTTGGCCCTGGCACATGGTTTCAAAAATTCTTTAAATTTCCTGAGTGAAAGAGATAGAAGTCTTTTATTGTTTGTAAAGAGCCCTCTTTCTGTATCTGCGTGCATGCGTGCTCAATCGTGTCTGATTCTTTGCAATTCCATGGACTGAAGCCCACCAGGCTCCTCTGTCTGTGGGATTATCCAAGCAAGAATGCTGGAGTGGGTTGCCATTTCCTCCTCTAGGGGACCTTCCCAACCCAGGGATCGAACCCAAGTCTCCGGTGTCTCCTTCATTGGCAGGCAGATTCTTTACCACTAAGCCATCAGGGAAGCCCTTTCTGTACCTGAGTTTACTCTAATGAGGTGACTCTTGGTGTGGAGGTGCCTAGGTAGCTTGGGAATTGGGCTGGTGGCCAGAGGACACAACTGTGTGATTTGAGGACTGGGGATTGAGTTAATCACTGATTGCTGGGGATTTTCTCATAATGTTTTTAATAAACATTATGAGAATAAACAGATATTAAAAATAATACACATTATTTTTAATTAACAGATAGCTTGAACCTTGGTATGTAGAAGCTCAGGGGTCTTCTGGGCTGGCGATGGTTAATGTGCTGGGAACAGAGGCTCCTGTACCCTCTCGCCTCTTCACCTTTTATGTCTCTTCATTTGGCTGTTCCTGGTCTGTATCCTCTATAACAGAACTAAAACATAAGCCTGGTGCTTTCAGAGTTCTGTGGGTTGTTCTAGCAAATTATTCAATCTGTGGGGGGTGTGGAAACCCCTGAATTTATAGCCTTGTGGGATTGAGCTCTTAACTGTGGGGCCTGACTTGAACCCCACAAAAAAAAAAGGTGGTTTTCTCTCTTTTCTTTTTTTTTGGCTGAACAGCACAGCTTCTGAGATTTTAATTCCCTGACCTGGGACCTTGGCAGTGAAATTGAGGAGTCATATCCACTGGACTGCCAGGGAATTCCCCTCTGGGTGGTTTCATCGGAACTGAAATGACTTATAGCGCACTCATTGGGTATAGAGTGTGTAGGCACCTCACTGGAGGTTCTAAACCAGGCTGCCATGGACTTCTCTGTCATCCTGTGGTTAAGACTCCATGCTCCCAATGCAGTGGCCTGGGTTTGATACCTAGTCAGGGAACTAAGATCCTGTATGCTGCAACTAAGGCCCAGTGCAGTCAAATATACGTATATATATTCCAAAAAAACCCAGACTGCCTGGGGAATGGCCTGTAAACCTTTGCCCTCCATATGCCCCCCTGAGCAAGTCAAGGCCAGTGAAATCTGGCAACCTCTAAGCCCCAAGCCCTCCATGCAAGCTCTGCTCCTGTTCCCGAACTAGTGCGCAGCAACACCTCAGCAAGGGGTCAGCCCAAGAGCCTGTTGGACAAGTCTCTCCCAGCCCAGAGCCCCAGCTCCCAGCTCCTGGCTCTACCTCCACACACACTCATCACCAGGTGGAAGTGCCTGTTTCCAGGAGCTTCCAGGCCTGCTGGGGAGCTCCCGAAGGCAAGGCCTGTGTGCTTCTTCCCTCCCAGCAGGTGCCAAGGACAGACAGAGGACGGAGAGACCTGAGGCTGAGTCTGGGTTTTATTAGCAGCAGGTAGGAGACATCTTGTGCTGTCTTCATGTCTTCCTTCTCTTCATCCGAGAGAGAAGGTTCCGGTTGAGCGGACTTGGACTGCCACTCCTGGAAGCCAGGGACTGTCAGAGATGTCCCTCATTGAGGAGGGTCCTCTGCAGGGGATACGGAGGCCTCAGAGGAGGAGGAACACAGCCACGGTTGGGGCAGGGGAGGGAATGATGCTGTGGGTGGGCCAGTGAGCCCTCCACACCCACTATCACCCACCCACTCTCACCATCGCCCGTGGGCAGGCAGGCAGCTCACAGCTGGTAGGGACTGTTACCTGGGAGCCACATCTCTGGGCTCCTAACCCAGAGCTCCTTTCCGGACTAAGTGGCATAAGCACAGACATTGCTGGCGGGCCTAGCTGGACCACGTCCCACCAGCCATGTCTCTCGGCTCCTCAGAGCCCCCTTGGCTGGTCTGAGACACACTGTGCAACCCAATGGCGTGAAGGGTTTGCAGAAACCTGCAGCCTGTGCAAAGGGAGAAGCCAAGTCCACCAGCCTCAGGGCGGTGTCTCGGGATGCTCACCTGCTGTGGGGACCGTACACCTCATGGCACACAAGCTGAAGCAGCACTTCAGGTTGTCCCTACACTGGTCGTCCCTGGAGCACTCACTTTTTTCCAAGCAGAGCTTTGGGGCCAGTGGGGCCTGCACCCAGGGGCAGCGGCCAGCCTTCAGGACAGGTGCTGGAGGAGAGATGGGCCAGGGGTCACTGCCCACTGGCTTGCTGGGTCCACCCAGCTGCTGGTCACGGAGACACGTCCCCCCACACCCCCTTGGTGGCCTGGAGCCTGCAGGGCCCAGGCTGGGAGGGAGACAGTACTCACTCGTACACTGTACACTGTACATCGCTGGGCGGGGCCCTGGTGAGGCTGGGAGGAGGAGGGGGAGCCTCAGCTAGGCCTCAGGTCAGTCCAGGCAGCGAAACGCTGTTACACCGGGCTGAGTTCATGGCGCTGCTGGGGGGTTCACAGAGAGAGGGGTGTGGAGTGCAGGGCTGAGGGGACTCTTTTTTTTTCTTTTTGACGATAAACACATATCATCATTTATTTAATGTTTAAGCTCTTGCACTAGAGTTTTACAAGCTGGTGAACAGTGACAAATTATTTCTCCCACAGAACTATAACCACTCATTCTTGGACAGTATAAATATATGGTTGAGCTAACGGTAATACACATCACCATTTTATCAATTACATAATAAAACAAATTGTCGAGTATCCAAATATTAAGTTACACAGCTCAAAAGGTATATAAAATATTAAATGTCTGCTCAATTCATTAGCAGAAACCCACTTTTTCTTTTTTTGCAAGAGAGGCTGGGAATCACACTTCAAACAAAACTAAGTCGATAAACAACTTCAGGTAAGTATGAAAAAAAATTACAAGAATTTCAGAAATTTTGATTAAGAATTTAGTTACAGTAACAAAGTATTTCTACCTTGAAAAAAATATTTACTAAATTAAAGCGCATGTTCTACATGTTCTGCACAAGACAAAGGCAACATTTTACTAAAAATACTTAATAGCCCCCTCCCATTCTTTTTTCAGGCCCTCCCTGTAAGTTGCACCCCAAAGTGCAAACATTAAAATGAACTGTAAGGCTTTTGTCTGGAGACAGTAAAGATATGTGCTTCTGTACAATGTAGATTTTCAAAATGGAGGCCTTCTACAACATAAAATGAAGTTTATAAAAGATTAAATAATCACCATAAGACTTGGTTAATTAAAAAGGGAGCAAATCTGATGTATACTGGTATGAATGTGGGAGATGTAAACATATTGTGAGCAAACAAACCTCATAGGCCCTACTGTCTATGTTTGAAATGATGCAAGGAATAAACCACATAAGGTCCAGAGTGTTCCTAGTTCCTGGGATTTGTTCTATATGATACTAAAAATATACAAGTATTGTGCTGGGTATTTTGGCACCTAGTCTTTCTAAATTTCTTACATATTGGTAAGATTCTGGCATGGAAACAGATTTAAAGACACGACTCAGTATTGCATGATTTCAGGAAAGGTCAATTGGTACAAATTATAAGCACATATTAAATGCTGAACAGCAAAAATTCTTTACTAGTATCCAAATAGGTTGATTATAACCTGAACAGAGACTGCAATTCTGCCAGGCCTTTGGCCTGGTAAAACTGGTTTTCAACACTCCTATGGAAGCTTCATCGGACTTATTCACCAAGTCAGCCGGGCTATCTGCTATGTACGACAAGTTCCATCCTGTCTCAGGTTCCACTTCCAAGCAATGGCATCACGCACCCTGGTTTTATTGAACACAACAGTTGTTTCTATGCCCATTGGAGTCTTTGAGGCGCAGCCGCATTTTAGGACAATACTCCTCCAGATACAAAAGTTGTTTGCTGTTAAAAGCTCCTCGCTGCTTTTGTCTTATCAACTGTACTGCATCTTCATATTTCATTCCACCTTCAATTAATGCTAGGGCAACAAGCCCTGGAGCTCTGCCAAGGCCTGTGACACAATGAACAGCAATACAACAACCAGGGTCTTCATGAAACTTAATTTTCACAAGACAACCAATCATCAACAATCTGGTTAGATGGTGGGGCGCCATCATCAAAAGGCCAATTGAGAACACGGATGCCTTCTTTCTCCACAAGAGTAGTGTCATAAGTTGCTTCACATACTCTTAACGATTGTGGCAACTCCATACTTCTTAAATTCCTCTATAAATTTGCTTAAGGTTGCATTAGTTGGGTTGTGTGTAATAAGAAATCTCATGTTCCTGTATGTAACTTCCACAGGAGTTGGGCAGTTCATTCGAACCATGTTACTTTAGTTAAAAAACACTCAATAGGGATATGAAAGAATTTAAAAAATTGAATACAGAAATGATGCAAAGAAATGCAGTCAACTTCAATATACTCCACTTGAAATTCTCAGTGCTTTTAAGTATGAAATTGGGAGTAATGAATGAATGAACCTCTTAACAAGAAGCAGCAATTCTTCAATCCAGTAATACTGAGGCAATAGAAAGGAAGTGCACTGAGGTTTACCCCATCCAGATCAGAACTCTTGTAAAAAAATGCTCTGTGGATTTTAATTAAACACTTCTGTGTCCAGGTTAGCCAGGCTTATGGGGGTTTCTTGGTTGAGCAGTAATGCATTTCTGCAGTTCACTTGTCTGCATAGAGGTCGTGCTGTGCCTGGCAGTAATCTCTACTGCCCTTCGGAAACTCCATAAATGTGTGACCGAGAACACCACAGAACTGAGGAATATGTCTACTCATTGAAGACTGTGGCCTAATGATACAGCCGGTCCCGAGGCAGTGGCGGGGTGGGGCTGGGGGGGCGTCGTGCGGCGGTGGTGGTACCGGAGTCCAGGGGATTCCTGACAGAGCTGGGCCCTCCCTCCCTCCAGTTTATGGGGCTCTGCTGGGGTGCAGGGTTGGAGGCCTTACCCATGAGGGGGACCACACAGGACTGGCTGCAGGGACTCCTGGCGCAGTACTTGGCTCCCTGGGGACAGCTGTCATCGTTGACACAGGAGGCAGTGCAGGAATCTTTCTCCGAGGAGCTGAGCTCTGGGCACACAGCCTGTCCTGCACACAGGATGGGCCGGGGGTGAGGGTGGGGGTGGCTAGATCTCTCCTCCCATCTCCCCTGGACTCCTCAGGGAAAAAGCAAGGTGAGGCAAAGACAAAAACCATGGGGAGCCCAGTCCCCAGCACCCCGATGCTCTGTTTCTAGGAAGGAAAAAACTCTGCCAGAAATATGATCCAGCTGACAAAAGCGTAAGTCAGCTGTGAAAATTAGGAAACAAGGCTGCAGGCCCATGCAGTGGGTGGAGTTAAGCCTCTGAGGGGCCAGGACAGGCTCTCCCCATGGCCAGTTAAATGCCCAGTCATGTTTCACCCCAGAACATGGCCTCGGCCTGTATTCTAGTCCTCCAGCTCATGGGCATCTGTGGGCAGCACCCTGCTCTTCCATAGTCACTGGCCCTCCCCAGGGTAGCCTTCCTCATTCTTTCCTCTGGTCTCAATCACCAAACTGCCAGGTCTGGAAGTGTTTCAGGGGCACACATACAGTGGAAGGAGATCAGGACGACCGTCCTTGGGCCTACCTGGAAAGCTGAGAGCAGGGGCCAGGGTGAGGGCAGCCTCCAGGGCAAGTAGGGTCAGAGCCAGGGTGGCAGGTGGCAGGCAGGTGGCAGGTGGTGGCTTGTGGCCCTGGGGCACCTTTAAAGGAGGTGGCAGGAGGAGGACCATGGTGGGGCTGGCGCTGGCCCAGTGGGGCCGAGGGGCTTCCAGTTTGGACAGACCTTAGACTAGGCAGTCACTGCCTTGGGCCACATTTGTAAATAAAAAAAGAGTTTCTAATATGGTGTACCATTTTTTTTCCATTTTGAAAGTAATGCATATTTACTGTAAGAATTAAGAAAATGAAGGGCAGAGGAGGAAGAAATACCCACTGAATATCCACCATGACACAACACAGTGTTGTTTTCCATGGTCACAGAGGGGCCCTTCGGGGACAGGGCGTGGCCCGTCCAGTCAGCACACGGTCCACGGGTAACGGGGAAGGAGAAGGAGCCCAGGGGCGGGGTTATCTGGGAGGGCACTGTCTTTCTCCCGTGGTGTCCTTTTGTCTTTTCCTGAATGTTCTATAGCAAGAAGGACAGACAGAAGAAAGAAATACGATCTTGTGTTTACAGGCTGCACGCTCTGTGAGGAGAATGTTGGGGATCCGAGAAAGGGAGGGTCAAGTTCAGTGTCGGGGCTGTTTCCTCGCAGGGTGGACACCAGGGAGGCCTCTTCCCAGCAGGCCCCTCCTGTGCCCTGAGAGCAGGGCCTGAGTTGGGCGGGATGAACACCCAGGTGGCGTGCCCCTCCTTCTCTGGATCCTTCCTTGGTCTTCCTTGCTCCTTCTGCCCTGAGGGCCTGGACAGGAAAGCTGGCCTTGGTGTGACCATATGTGCTGATGGCCAGTGCCCACCCCTGGTCCAGGCTGCACCCCTCTGCCTGGCCCGGTGGCCTCCTGACCTTCAACACAAAGCCCCTCAGTGCTTCCTGGGTGCTCACATTGCCAGACGTTCTAGCCCAGGACACCCTGCCGCTTGACAGGCAGCTCAGGTCCCCATGGCTCTCCCTGCCCCGGGCCTTGTGTAGCGCCGCCTTGGCCCCTACAACCCCTCAGCCGGGTTCTCGGATCTCAGCCCAGGCCCTTCCTGCTGTGATCAGCGCCAGTCTTTCGCGATGGGGGTCTGAGGTCCTGGCCACTGATGACTTGCTACCTCCTGGTGCCTCTCCACACTGGCAGCTCACAAAATGTTTCCCTCCTGCAGCCTGAGAAGAATTCAGTGCACTGGCCAGAGGGGGCTCTGAGATACAGAGAAGTGAGGGGTGGCCAGGCCAGGGCCACTCGCTACCTAGCCCTGCTGGCCTTTCTCTCCCAGTTCTCTATCCCTCCCTCTACACCACGGCTGGGAGGATTCAGGGTCCTCCTCACTCAGATACTGGTTCTGAGGCCAGGCCGATGATACCAGGGACTCAGGCTGTGGGGCCGTGTCCTCACTCTGAGTCGCCAGCCTCTGACTCCCTGGGACATAGTCTCTGAGACCTGCGGTCATAGGTTTACAAGGCCTGGCGCCTTCCTCCTTGACCGTAGGACTGGGCACACACTGTGTGGGGTGCTTTGTTCAACAAGTGAGAAGAAAGTGTTGGTAAAGATACTAAACACAAAGTGAAAATCGCTCAGTTGTGTCCGACTCTTTGCGACCCCATGGACTGTACAGCCATGGAAGTCTCCAGGCCAGAATACTGGGGTGGGTTGCTTTTCCCTTCTCCAGGGGATCTTCCCAATCCAGGGATCGAACCCAGGTCTCCTGCATTGCAGGTGGATTCTTTACCAGCTGAGCCACAGGGGAAGGTTTTCCTCTTTTCCATGTCTTTCTTTTGTTTTTAAAAATAGTGTTTTAAAAATTGTCACTCTAGGGACTTTCCTGGAGGTCCAGTGGTTAAGAATCTGCCTTGCAATGCAGGGGACACGGGTTCTATCCCTAGTCAATGAACTAGGATCCCACATGCCTTGGAGAAACTAAGCATGCGTGCTGCAACTACTGAGCCCATGCACCATAGTTAGAGTCCATGCACAGCAACAAAGATCTTCATGCTGCTGCTAAGGCCCAAGGCAGTCAAATAAATATTAAAAATGTCACTCCGGTTAAATAAAAATAAAATGTTTATATTATTAGTGTGAATATTACCACTCCTCTTTATATTGTGCAATGCCAGGTTAAATGCGAACACAAGAGCATTTGACTCTTATGTGGAATCACCAAAATTGCACCCTTCATGTCCCTGGCTGGGATGGGCATGTGTATTTCATTCTGCACAAAATTCGCTCAGCTGCTTTCTCTTCACATTTTTTCACCTTTTATTTTCAGATTCACTCTTGTTCTGAGGAATCATTTCCTTGGAAGCACTATTATTTTCCTGACACAATGAACTGGTTGACTGCCTTTGTCAGACTGGACTCTCCATCAACAAAACTACTTTAACTTGTGATGTTCCTGACCACTCCTGAAGGCAGGAGGCCAGACAGACACTGCCTGGAGGTCTGGTTTGCTCATTTCTAGGTATATTTTTATATTAGTGAGGATCAAATTTTTTATTTTTATAAAAATATAAATTCTCTATTTTTATCTTTTCTGTGTGTGTGTGTTAGTTGCTCAGTCATGTCCAACTCTGCAACCCCATGGAATGTAGCCTGCCAGGCTTCTCTGTCAATGGAATTCTCCAGGTAAGAATACTGGAGTGGGAAGCCTTTCCCTTCTCCAGGGAATCTTCCTGACCCAGGGATTGAACCCTGGTCTCCTGCATTGCTGGCAGATTTATTATCATCTGAGCCACCAGGGAAGACCCATTTTTATTCTTTACTGAGATTTACTTCCGTTGCCATATAATTCACCCTTTTAAGTGATTTTTATATATTAACAGAGTTTTGCAACGAATTCTTTAATTCTAGAACATTTCATTTTTCCTAAAAGAAACCCTGTACTCACTAGCAGTTATTTCCTATCCCTCTTCCCTCAAACCCAGCAACTGGCAACCACCAATCTACTTTCTGTCTCTGTGATTTGCATATTTTGGACATTTAGTATAGACAGAATCATATTCTATGTGTCCTTTTGTGTCTGGCCTCTTTCAATGAGTAAAAGATCTTCCAGATGCATCCACATGGTAGTGTGTGTCATTGGGTTTCTTCCTTTTTTATGGCTAAATAATATTCCACTATGTGGATGGACCACATTTGGTATAACCTTTAACTCCACCAATGGACTCTTGGGCTGTTTCTGCTTTTTGGCCATTGTGAATAACACTGCTGTGAGTATTCATTATTTCACTTCATATTTTCACAGTCTGCCTACATTCTACCTGGCCAACTGGGAATCTGCCAATCTGAAGGAGAAGTAGCTCTTTCCATCTCTCCCTTTCCTCCTCTGTCATAATTTTCTGAGTATCTGTTGGGTCCTATGGGGAAGAAGCTAGTTAGAAAGAGAAGGTGGGGTTCCTTGGTCTCCTGGGTTTCTTAGAAGCCCCTGCCCTCTCTCAGCATCTGAGGTCTCCTGGGACCCATGCTGGCCTCTCACCTCTATCTGGGGTCCTGTGGGACATCATGAATGCTGTGTGCATGTGGGTGGCCAGGCACGGAGGACACATGCATCGCCCTGCCTTTATGCAGGTTCCATGTCTTATCAAGTATTCCACTGAGTATGAAGTTAGAAAACCTGGGGACACTTTTTAAAAAACATTTTCAAAAACTGAAGTATAGTTAATTTACAATGTTGTAAGGCACCTGGGAGAGGAAAGTGAAAAAGTTGGCTTAAAACTCAATATTCAGAAAACTAAGATCATGGCATCCGGTCCCATCACTTCATGGCAGATAGATGGGGAAACAATGGAAACAGTGACAGACTTTATTTTTTTGGGCTCCAAAATCATTGCAGATGGTGACTGCAGTCATGAAATTAAAAGATGCTTACTCCCTGGAAGGAAAGTTATGACCAACCAAGAGGGCATATTAAAAAGCAGAGACATTACTTTGTCAACAAAAGTCCATCTAGTCAAGGCTGTGGTTTTTCCAACAGTCATGTATGGATGTGAGAGTTGGACTATAAAGAAAGCTAAGCACCGAAGAATTGATGCTTTTGATCTGTGGTGTTGGAGAAGACTCTTGAGAGTCCCTTGGATTGCAAGGAGATCCAACCAGTCCATCCTAAAGGAAATCAGTCCTGAATAGACATTGGAAGGACTGATGCTGAAGCTAAAATTCCAATACTTTGGCCACCTGATGCAAAGAACTGATTCATTTGAAATGACCCTGATGCTGGGAAAGGTTGAAGGCGGGAGAAAGGGATGACAGAAGAGGAGATGGTTGGATGGCATCATGGACTTCATGGACCTGAGTTTGAATAAGCTCTGGGGGTTGGTGATGGACAGGGAGGCCTGGCATGCTGCAGTCCAGTGGGTCGCAGAGAGTCGGACACGACTGAGCGACTGAACTGAACTGACGAAGGCACCCAGAGCTCCTGGGTGCCTGAATTTCTTCTATTGGAGAACAGCCTCTGCAGAAGTTGTTAGTTTCAAGTGTAGAGCAAAGTGATTCATTTATACTCACATCCATATTCTTTTTAAGATTCATTTCCTTTATAGATTATTACAAGATATTGAGTATAGTTTCCTGTGTTATATAGTAGGTCCTTGTTTATCTTTTTTATATATAGTAATGTGTATATGTTAATTCCAGTCTCCTAATTTTTCTCCCCCCAGCGCTATCCACTTTGGTGACCATAAGTTTGTTGTCAATGTCTGTGAGTCTAATTTCTGCTTTGTAAATAGGTTCACTTGTGTTGTTTGAATTCCACAAATAAGTGATATCATATGATATTTGTCTTTGACTTAATTCACTTAATGAGATAACCTCTAGGTCCATTCATATTGTTACATGGCGTTATTTCATTCCCTGGGGACACTTTGATACACATTATATTCTCCTAAGGGTTTGGGAGTCTGTCGCGTCTCCTTTTTGGGTGAGATGAGTGACCTGTGGGTTGGAAGGCCTCTTTCTGTGTTTTTCTCCCTCTGTCTCAGGCTGCCTTAGTCTCACCCTCTTCACCAAGTCTGGCCTCCTGTGAAAATGTGCCCCTCGATCCCCCTTGATCCCCCTTCCCTTCTCTCCTCAGCCCTAACTCCTCTAGTCTCTGCCCACCCCTCCAGCCCCTCCTGGTGGGCCACTTGCCCCACACCCTGCTCCTACTACCCTGCCTTTTTTGGGGTCACATGTACACCTGACCCTCAGCCCCGCTGCCCCAGCCTCTTTGCCTCCCAGGTACGGCAGCCTTTCCTGGGATGGGCACAGACCAGTTGCTGGCTTCTCAGAGCTCCTGGATGCCCTCTTCTATTGGGGAACAACATCCCTCCCTCACTCCCAGAGCTTGAAGCCTGGAGCCAGCACTGCCTCCTCCCTTTTGTCTTCCGAAGCCCTCAGCCCCACTCCTGCCCATCTTCTGGACTGCTGCTCTGGGAAGGCTCTCACAGTGCTGGGCTTCTGATGACTGCCTGACCACACTCTGATTAGAGATGATCTTAGTTTGTTTTTTTTTTTTTCCTGTTCACTTTCCACTCCTCCTCAGTGTAAGCCTCCTCTGGTCAGGCTCTCTTCTGTCTCACTGATCAAGTGTCCCAGCATCTGGGACAGCATCTTTTATTCTAGGGGAGCTTCGTGGACACGTGGGAGAGGGCTGCAGCGGGGCTCCCCTTTCCAGGGAGTTGCCCATGCTGATCTTCCCCACCAGCTGAGCTTTCACACGATCCTATCACCGCCTCCGCCCTGCCCCCATCTGATACTCTTCCCATACAGCCTGGAGGGGTGGTGAGGTGCTAACACAGAGTGTGGTTTGAATGCCCTTCCTATGAGTGGCTGAAAGGGAAGTTTGACTGTTTGAGTGGATTGGTGCAGCCCTAGTGACCTTGAACTATTGACTGTTTTCTCACCTGTGCCTTGGCATGAGGATGATACCCAGGGGACTGGCTTGTTGTGAAAGCGTCTGACGCCCACTTCATAGCACATTAGCAGATATTCCTGTCCTTGACCTCTTCTTATCTTCATGGTCTAGGTTGGGACTTTTGGGGGCCGTGAGGGCTGTTAGCAGATCACATCTCAGAATGTCTTTTTTAATCAACGCAAAGTACTGGCTACAGTAAGTCTTGGCTAAAATTTGAAAGCTCAGGATTTAAGGCCCTCAGGCAAACCCATCATGGGAGGAGTCTGTCCTTGGGAGTCAGGCTCTGGTCTCATTAGCTGTGTGACCTCAGAGAGGTTGTTTCCCTTCATGTGCTCCTCATTTCTCCCATCTATGAAACGCTGACAATGACACTGTCTCTCCTTATGGACAGGCATGAGGATTACATGATGTGCTAAGGTAACGAAGGTGCCTCTGAGTCTAAACATCTTTCTACAGATTTCAACTGAGATGATTTAGAAGCTAATATAAAAAAATTAAATTAGAAAAATAACAGACACATGTTGTAGAAAACTTGGACAATTCAGAAAAGCATAACGAAGAAAGAGAAAATTGCAGGTGATCCGTGTCCCAGTGCTTCCCTGTTAATGTCTTGGTTCACCTTCATTTTTGTTTCCTAGGTTCACCTTCATCTTTTTTTTCCATCTAAGCACCTGTGTGTGTACCACATCCTCCCCTATATGCACAGACTGTCCACCACCCCTTCCCCCTGCAAACAGTCTTGTGTCCCTGGGGCTGGGCTGTGGGCGTGGTATGGTCACATTTTACCCAGAGCACTCCGATGCCCTCAAGACTTCTGGAAGGCACTGTGGTCAGTGGTGGGGAAGCAGGTCACTTTACTAGCAGGCCACCACCATTAACCCATTTCCTCAGCTTCTAAGAGAACCCTAAACCCAGCAGCCATGGGATTGGGACTGCGCTTCTCACCTGGAGGGGAAGTGGAGGCTTGTTCTATCTGCTGGGGGCTGCGGAGGCCAGGCCAGGAGGGGTTGGGGGCCGGGGGAGGAGTGGGAGGTGTTGGCCGGCCAGGCCTTCAGGCAGGTGCTCAGCCCATTCTGGTTTCTTCTGGACAGAGAAACCAGAAGTTTCCAGGAACCATGTTCCCTGGGCTCACCTGCCCCAAGCCAGGGTCATGGGGTTTCTGGGGCCCTGAGAATGCTCACCGGCCCCACTGGCCTGGCAACAGCCCATCTCCTTCCAAGACCTTCAGGCCTTTTCTCTCCGCACATCTCCTGTGTGCTTGGATGGATGGGGAAACTGAGGCTTAGCTGTGCTCTTCCGGAGCATCAGTCACACGATGGGCCAAGTGCATAGGGTCCCCACTGGTCCTGTGGGGTCAGCTGGGTCAGAGTTTCCTTCACACTCTCATGCCCCTACCCAAGGTGGGATTCTGTCCTCAGCCTTCCTCACAGCCAGTGTGACCCTTTCCACCCCTTTCAGGAGTTATGAGCCCTTTTGTTTGTTTTCCACTAGGTGGCGCTATATCACGTGCTTTGGTTTCTCTTAGCCTACCTGCCTATGGTTCTATTTCAGCACACTCTCCAACTTCACTATCCCTCTATGAAGTCCACCTCTGCGCCTTTATTGTTGCTTCTTGTGTCTCTGGGGTCATTGCTGCCTTTCTTCTGCCAGAGCTGCTGTCATCCCTAGGGTGGTGGGCTCTTTCCTTGCATCTGGGATCCCTTGAGACACAGGCTCCTCTGTTGGGGGTGGGATGCCCGAAGGGGAGCCGGGGTCCACAGGCACCTCTCCTGCGGGTGTTGTTAGGTTCCCAGACTCCGCTACTGCAGATAGGAGAGTGTCATGGGCACCTTGGAATCCGGAAGGATGGTGCCCCAGGCCCACTGCCGCTGCTGCCCAGTTACCTGTGGCCACAGGCGTGAGTGCAGCTGGAGACCTGAGTTGTGTGTGCGACTGCTCCTGGGTTGTCTGTGGCTGTGGGCTCAGCTGCTGCAGTCAGAAGGCCAGGACTGCGCACACCCGCTCCACTGTTTCTGCAATTCTGTCTTCCCTATTCTAATCCACCCACCTTTAGATGTACTGTTGTGTGGAATTGTCTCCATCCTGTTGTTTTAGGCGGAGGAACCTTTGTTGAGTTGTGGATGTTTTATTGGGTGTAGACTGAAGGGGAAGGACAAAGGTAGTATTTCACTCGGTCATGTTTCTGATGTCACTCTTTAACGTTTGAAAAAGGGTTTTACAATTACTGCTTGGCAGGTGGTGCTAGTGATAAAGAACCCACCTGCCAATGCAGGAAATGTAAGAGATGCAGGTTTGACACCTGGGTGGGGAAGATCCCCTGGAGGAGGGCATGGCAACTCACTCTAGTATTCTTGCTTGGAGAATCCCATTGACAGAGGAATCTGGTGGGCACATCCCAGGGAACCAGTCCATGGGTTGCAGAGTTAGACACGACTGAAGTGACTTCGCATGCACTCAGAATGATCATAACAAATTAAAAAAATTTTTTGACTTCTTTCATGTACTATTTTACATTAATTAAAAATTTAAAAAGCTGTTTGCACAGCAAAAGAAGAAACCATGCATCTTGCAGAGATGGGAAGCATGCAGCTAGACCAGAGGAAGGACCAGCATTTGGGCTCTGTCTCTCTGCAGACTTGTGTTTTCCACGGGTCATGCCACCTGGCAGTTTCATTAAGTTCAGCAAAGACTGTCTGTTCCAGGTACTCAATGGCAAAATGCATTTCCCTAAGTGCGGAGGGAATGCTTGGAGCCACCATATGTGACAGCTGTGACCACAGAGCATCCTGAGCCCAGAAGTGGGGGTGTTGAGGAAGGAGCGAGGGATGGATGCTCAGAGAAAGTAACTCTGGAGCTGGATCTTGGTGGATGAAATTGGGGGCTGAGCCAGGTGGAGAGAGAGCACATCAGGTCAGGGGAGCAGACCCGGAGGACGGCCCCAGAGGCTAAGTGTGAATGAAGTGGTGGTTTTTGAAAGTAAGACAAGTCAGTATGTTAAGTGTCCAGCAATAGCACAGAGAAACCCAGACAGGAGCAGAGGCCCTTCCTGCTAGAGAGGACACACACGGCCCTCCCCACCAGGCTCAGTGCAGGAGAACAGACCTGGAAGCCTCTGAATCTGCTCCTGCCAGGGTTCTGGTCACATCTGTGGCATCCCTAGCCCTCGTCCTCCTGGCCCCTGTGACGTGTGGTGCTCCAGTGCCCACTGTGACGCCAGGTGCTTCTGGTTTTCCTCCTACCCTTGGTGAATCCTTCTGGGTGCCTCGTTGGCTTAACCTCCTGCTTGCTTAACTGTGTCTGACTCTATGCGACCCCATGGACTGAAGCTCGCCAGGCTCCTCTGTCCATGGGATTTCCCAGGCAAAAATACTGGAATGGGTTGCCATTTCCTTCTCCAGCGGATCGAACTCACATCTCCTGCATTGGCAGGCAGATTCTTCACCACTGAGCCACCTGGGAAGCCCTGAATTCAGCTTCTAAATGTCTAGGTCCTGAAAGCACATGGCTGAGCACTCTGCTTTGGGTTTCTGCATGATCCACCTCCAGGCTGTCCTGTCTCTCCTCTGAGCTTCAGGTAGTCCCTTGACCCTGGCCAGCACTTTTGGGGTTTTAATTCCATTTTAATTTTGTGTCTCTGACTACTAGCAAGGTGACTGTAGTTTGTTACCTGCATTTCATTGCTTCTCGTACTCTACTTGTGCATACTCTGGGGCCCAGCCACTTTCCATCAAGCTGTTACTGATTTTTAGGTATTCCTCTTACCTTTTGGATATGAATCCTGTGTGTTGCAAATACTTTCTTTCATGAGATTGTTTATATTTCCACTTTATGGTATTCTTTTGTTTTATGAAAGATGTAAAATTTTATGTGGTCAAAATTATCTGCTACTGGGACTTCCTTGGTGGTTGGTGGCTAAGATTCCGTGCTCCCAATGCAGGGGGGCTGGGTTTGATTCCTGGCCAGAGAACTAGATCCTATATGCTGCAACTAAGATTTCATATGTCGCAAAAGATCCTACTTGCTGCAATGAAGATGGAAGAACCCGCATGCCACAACTGAGACATGGCACAGGGAAATAAAAAAAAAATTATTAAGAAGACATACTATATGTCTTCCTGCAATAACCCAGACGAACCTAGTTCAGAGATATAACCACATCTTTCTGTAGTTTTAATAATACGCTGATGGATTTTTTACGTAAAGTTCTTCCTTTTAAAAAATCTTTTGGCTGCGCTGCACTATATATGGAATTTTAGTTCCCTAGACAGGGATTGAACCCATGACCCCTGCAGTAATAGCTCGGAGCCCTAACCACTGGCCCACCAGTGAGGTCTCTGGGCAGCCATCTTTGACTCCTCACTTTCTCACACTCCATCCATCCTTTCCGGGATCCTGTCAGTATCTGATGGCTGTGCTCGCCCCTTGGCCACAAGGGCCTGCAGAAAAGCACCAGCTAATTAACTCTGCAGAACAGACCTATCACACAGAGTAAAGCAGACATTCCCTGTGGTGCCCGGGGTGGGGGTCTCCCTCCTTTTGGCTGGTCCCACACTCCTCTGAGGTTAGATGTCCTCCACCTCCCCTGCACCTCTCCTGCTTTTCCCAACTCAAGTGCACCCCACTCCCCTGTGCCCCTCCAGTAACCACTTGTGTGGGGTTCACGCTGGTTCCTGGTGTCGGGATCTCCTTTGGGGAGCCCAAGCGGTGAGGTGAGCTCTGTATTTGTTTTAGGGTGACGTGAGCTCTGTGTTTGTTTTAGGGTGCTCTGGATTTGTCTTGGCTCTGTATTTGTATCTTTTGCAACATGTGAACTCTTGGTTGCACCATATGGGATCTAGCTCTGTATAGGTTTTCTGGGGCTGCCGTGACATTGACTACAAATGCAGCAGCTTGAAAGCACACACGTATCATCTTATGGTTCTGTAGGTCAGAAGTCCAGTTCAGGCCCCCGGGGCTATAATTGGGGTGCCTCAATTGGCACCCCTACATATGTAGAGTCCCCTCTCCTCTGGAGACTCTGGGGAGGCTCCGTTTCCTTGTTTGGTCATGTCACTGGCAGAATTAGCTTCCTTGAGGTCCCTCTTCCTCGATGGCTCTCAGCTTCTGAAGTATGTTTTCCTCAAAACATTTTCTGATAGATTTTACAAAAATGGAATCAAATGAAAGTTAACTTGTTTTGTTCACTTAAAGAGGAAATGGGTGACAATGAAAAGATGAACGAAATGTGTATATATATACACCCAGAGCAGAATCTTATTTAGCCTCAAAAAGGAAGGCATTCTCTCACCTGTTGCAATGTGGATGAACTCGAAAAACATTATGTGAGGTGAAATAAGCCAGACATTAGGACAAATGTTGTGAATTTTCTTGTGAGGTGGTCACAAGATTCATAGAGACAAAAAGTAAAACAGTGAGTGCCAGGGACTGGGGAGGGGGCAAGAGGAGCTTGTGTTTAATGGAGGCAGAAGAAGTTCTAGAGATGGATGCTTGTCATTGCTACACAGCATGAGAGTTTGCTTACTGCTCCTGAACGGTGCATTGAAAAGCGGTTGCTGCTGCTGCTGCTGCTAAGTCACTTCAGTTGTGTCCGACTCTGTGCGACCCCATAGATGGCAGCCCACCAGGCTCCCTCGGTCCCTGGGATTAGAGTGGTAGATTTTATGTGGTGTGTTTTACAACAACATCAACAACAACAGGGAGTTGAGCCCTGGGCCCTGGGAAACAGCGGAGGGTCAGAGTCTCGCAGAGGGTTACCTCCCTGCCGCCCCTTCCTAGACAGACCCTCTGGCTGGCTCATTACGTGCAAGTCTCAGGCCCCGAGCTTCACTGAGGATGGAGGGACAATGTTTTACCGGCAGGGGGCGCCAAGCATCCGCGTCCCGGCCCGGCAACGCAGATCTCTGAAGCCGAGTCGCCCAAGGCTTTGCAGGTTAATCTCCCATTCGGCCTGCCCTAAGCTCCTCTCATGCTGGCTCCTAGACTAGATGCGTGGAGCCGAGCCGTGTTTCTCTGATCGCATTTGCTCACAAAACCTGCACTTAGAAAAGAGGCTCCTTTATTGTCGAGAGAACTTGCTCTTAAAACCATTACAAGATAAATTACTGAATAAATATCTTGATAATCCTGCCTCGGTCAGCGTTGGATCAGGAGAGAGAAGCCACACGGTAATTGGCACTGGCGTCTAAGTTGCTTCAGTCCTGTCTGACTTTTTGCAACCCTATGGACTGTAGCCCACTGGGCTCCTCTGTCCATGAGATTCTCCAGGCAAGTATACTGGAGTGGGCTGCCATGCTCTCCTCCAGGACATCTTCCCCATCCAGGGATCAAACCCAAGTCTCTCATGTCTCCAGAACTGGTAGGTGGGTTCTTTACCGCTAGCGCCAACCGGCACAGAAAGCTTGATACAGAGATGCGAGTGGCCTACCAAGGAACATAGGATGGCAACTATAGGGGCGCCTGGTTAGCAGACCCCTGTGGGGGCAGGGGAGGCAAGGTGCACCCTTGAAAGGGGCAGGTCACGCACTGCCTGGGTGCATTGTACATGGGGGTGGTAACCGAGCAACCCTGGGTCCCAGGTGATGGGGCAGCTGCGTCCTTTCTGGGGTTTCAGACTCTGCCGTCCAGCAGGATGCACCAGCAGACCCCTGTGGGATGCAGTGGTGGGCCCTGTTCTCTCCTCTTGGGGGAGAGGGGTCTCCCAACCCCATGACACCCTCTGAACTGGTCTCTGGGTGGCACTGGCTCCCAGGCCACTCACAGAGGAGCAAGACCCCTCAGATTCCTCCTTGAGGGCTCCACTTATTCTAGGGGCCCTGAGCCTACTGAGAGTCACAGGGGAGGGGCCTGTCTTGCAGTGAGGTCGGGGGTGGGAGGATGGGGGAGTCTCATGATCATCCAGCCCCTGTGTTTCCCAGAGGACCTGGCACAGCCCCAGAAGCCTGCAGGGGCCTCTGGTTAATCAACACATCTGCTCAGTCTCCCACCTGGTGGCCAGGTGGCGGTGAGGAGCATACCCTCAGGGGTCCTGCGGGTCTGCTACCAAAGGTGGAGTCTGATGGCCTTGCCTTCCCAGTGTGGAAGTCACCTGCTTGGAATGGTGGGGCTGCAAGGAGGAGCCAGACAAGGCCACCAGGCATGATGACTACTCTGGGACTGTCTTGGCCATCTGATGTCTCTACCATCTTCAATTCCTCCATCGCCCAGGGCCTGTGGATCTCAGGACAGAGAAGCTCCTTTGGCGTCAGTCCTCACCTCTGATTTGAGAACGAGGTGGTTATTCTTGTCAGTTTCAGATGGAAAATTCGAGGCTCCCTGAGTGTCTTATGTTGAGGAGACAATGGAGCTTGGCTGGGCCTATGTCTGTTCATGTCCCACACTCACCTGCTCTGAGACCCTGATCGGAGCTCCTGATCTGGGCCACCATGTGGGGAGGGGGCCAGGCCGGTGGTGTCGAATGGAGGGGCCAACACCAGGACTTGGACCGGATTTGTCATTTCAAGGGGGAGTTTTCAAGCTTGGGGCGAGTTCCTGTAAGAGCTGATTTGACCTGTTCTCAAGGATGTGTTGTCCTGAGGGCATCTGGGACAACAGAGGAGCAAGAGGAGGGCTGGTGGAGACCCCAGATGGGTTCCCAGATCCAAGGAGCGACTCTGGGATTCTATGCTTGGCAATGGGGAGTTGGGTTGCAGAGATGCCACCTTCCAGGGCTGAGATAGCCCTGGGAGGAGCTAGAGGAGGCCTCCTTCGGATGCCCACTGACCACCTGGGCTGAGGTAGAGGAGAGGTGCCAGAGAATAAGGAGGAGCAGACTGCGGGGATTTCAGAGACTGGGCTGCAGCTTGGCAGAAAGGACCCTGACTGCCCCTGAGGAGGGGCTGGGGGACAGGGGAGGACAGAGGTGGAGGGCCAGGCTGAAGAGGTGGCCTGCAGGATGAGCTGGGGGCCAGGCAGCTGTGAAGTCCTCTCTGTGGGCAGGGTGACTGACTCTTCCAAGAGTGAAGCCTGTGACCTCAGGGAAGGAGCCAGACGCCAGCACAGCCCCTGGGCCTGGCTTGTCCTCTCTGCCCTGAGGCCTGCGGGCTGCCACTGGCCTTCCAGACCTCATCAGCTTGGCCCAGAGGAGCTGGCTGTCTTGTGAGTGGGGGCTTCTGTCCCTTCAGGGGTCCAGGCTACATCCTCTCCTCCTCTTAAGGGCAGATTGCTTGTGGATGAAACAGCGTCATCCTCAGGCAGCCTCCTGGGTCAGTCAGCATCCATTGTCATGGGCACTGACCCTCACCCACCTGCCCAGGGTGTCCCATTACCCAGCCTCCACTGCCCCACGTTCCCTTCTCAAGCTCATCTTTCCACAGGGACAGCCCCTCCTGTCTGCCTGGGAAGGTCCCACGCTCACACTCCTGCTCCCAGACCTAGCAGTGTACACAGCACACTTGTGTCCTTCCTCACTCTCCTGGGGTGACTGGCTCTGACTCAGTCAGGACCTCGGGGAGGCCAGAGAAATGTTGAGGTGAGCTCTCACCCCAGGGCCACCCACATGGCAGCTCCTTGTCCAACAGGCAGCAGCTTTGAGCAGCAATGAGCCACAGTCTCAAGTCCTAGCCCTGGAATTTCCAGAATGTCTCTTCCTCTGCTGTCCAGAGGCCACAGCAACCACTAATGCCAGTGGATTGGGTGATGGGGGCAGTCTAGAGTCTCTGATGACCTTTGAACCATCTCTTTGGAGTGGGGAGGACCAGCTGACTCAGGGCGGAGGAGACAGTTCTGCACTGGGGTGGGAGTGTGGGGGATAGGAGGGTGGAGGAAGTCAAGGGGAAGAAGCAGCAGGGTGGGGCCACAGCAGAAAGGCCCCTTTGGGCCTTCCCCAACCCCCTTCTCACCACCTGCATGAAACCCCCTCTGGCCCAGCAGACACATGCTCTGTCAGGACCATGGCACGGAGCATAGGGAGCAGAAGCCAGGGCCCTGCCTCTCATGGACTCCCTCTAATGGGGACAATGGGACAGTCTGTGGGCCTTGGGAGTTTGCCCTGGGGCACAGAGGAGCTCCATGGGAGTGTAGTGTGGGGACCTGAGTCTGCAGGATGGGGGAGGGAAGGGCATCCCAGCCCAGGAAGCAGCTTCATCCAGGGCCCTTCCTCTCAGGATTCTGGGCAAGTAAGTACTGGTCAGCAAGTCACAGCCCCAGGCTGGAACGGGCTTCAGCGTACTGTCTGGTCTGCCCCTCATCTGATGACCTGTCCCCTGTTCCAGCCTGCTAGCTGTGTGCAGTTAGTTGCCTGTGGGGTCTGGTCTAGCCTCTCCTGGGGAGTGGTGTCGCCCTCAGTGAGTCTGCAGTCTCCTGGGGACACTGGTGGACACCTGGACCGTGCTCTTGGCTCATCTCCCTGGGTGCAGGGCATCTGAGAAGTGGGGGCTGGCAGAAAGTACTGAGCTGAGGGGTAGCCCCTATATCTGTGCCCCCCACCACCTTGGGCAGAAGGCAAGCAGGAAGGGTGGTCAATTTTAACTAGCTTTAAGTCTCCCTTGAAATAAATCTGGTTCTAATCAGAAAAAGCACAGAAAACTTTGGTCCCTTATTAAGGGGGTTTGGTAATGCAGGAGAGGTCAGTTTGCCTCCTCTAGTTTGGATGCCTGCACTAGAATCCTCCAGCACCCCCTGTCTTCAGGGCAGGCCCATTACCTGCCCTTACTGCTCAAGGGGCAGAGGTCTTGTCCAGGTGGGGAGCCCACTTGCTCCATTCCTCTGACGTGGGAAAGGCCCAGGCTGAGAGTAATTAATTCCTAGGCCTTCCTAGTCCTGCTTTCCTGAGCCCTCAGATGAGGCACTGCTGGTGAGGGGTGGTGGACTATGGGCCTCGAAGGGCAGGGAATCTCCACCAGTGACAATGCAACTGGGCGTCTGTGGGGCCAGGGTCTGTGCTAGGGGATGAGGGGGACAGAGGTGACCAAACCAAGGGAAGTGATCTGTGGCTGAAGTACCCTGAGGCCCTCACTCCTTCCCCTGGGAGCCCATGACACTTCACGAAGTCAGGCCCTGAGGGGTACCCAGTCACTCTCTTGGCCCTCATTTTGTCCCCTGAGGCCTCCAGAGGGCACAGGGTAAGGACCAGGGCCTGAGGACTCGGTTCTAGCCATGGGCAGTGGGGTGCGTGTGTTTGTCAGTGTAGGTATGTTCATGCCCCCACCCTCTCTGGTCCAGAGGAGTGCAAAGGTTCTTGGCAGAGGGAAGCCCCCGGGAAGATATCCTAGGGCTTGAGACCCATTAGAACTTGGGGATCCAGCTTGAAGTCCCCACCTTGCACCCCCTCACAGAGATGCCTCCACTCATGGCCAGCTTTCTCCCCAGGGGGCTGCCCCCTGCAAACACTTGCTCCCTCCCGGGTCTCTCATGGCAAGAGCCACATAGCCATCTTTCTCCAGACACCTTCCCGGCTGGGTTGAGGGCGGGTGCACCTGCGGGGTCCCACCCACTACCTGCCAGGCTCCTACCCGCCTCCCCAGCCTGGTCCCCAACCCAGCTGGACACCAGGTCTTCTAGGACCGCACCCTTAGGGCAGAAGGAAGCGGGCTTGCGCTGGGGAAGGGATGCGTCCGGGGGAAGGACTGGTCAGTAAGGGAGGACACGTCCTGGGGGGTAGGACGCGTCCTGCGGGGGACTCGTCATAGGGATGGGAGCGTCCTGAGGGGCAGCGCGTCCCAGGGCAGCGCGACCTGATGGAGGGCACCTGTTGGGGGGAGGGAGGCGCATCCCAGCTGGCGGAGAGCAGAGCCTAGGGGCAGGCACCTCCTGGGGGCGGGCTCTTTGCGGCCCCACCCCCGCCTGGGCTCTGTCCCCGGGCGCCTCCAGCGGGGACGCAGCTGCAGCGCGCCCCGCAGCTGGACTGTGCGTCACAGCTGGACCGCGCGCGACAGCTGGCCAGCCATGGGGACAAGAGTGCTGCGGCGCCCCCACTTTTTCCCACTACTGCTGCTGCTGCTGCTCTGCGGTAAGGGGGCGCTGGGTCCGGCGTCGGGGCGACCCAACCTCCTCGGGGGTCGTGGGATCCGCGCGGCCTTTGGCATCCTGCCTCTGCACCTGGCTGCTCCTCCTCCTCAGCACCGAAATGGGCCAGCCCGGCGCGCCCAGCTCCAGAGGAGCGGTCCCCAGGATGCTCCAGCTGGTGGCGACTGACCGGGCTAGGAAGGAAGGTGCAGGGTCTCTTGTAGACTGTGCTTCGCCAGCGGGCTCAGTCAGAGCCTGCTCCTCCCTGCTGCGATGTCCCCGGCCTCGCTGTTCTGGGGCTGGGGACTGGCGGGCGTGTCCATCTCCCTCCTCTCTGTGAGGCAGTGTGCTCCACGTCCGGGGCTCCTGCGTGCACAGCCAAGGCAGGAGTGTGGACAAGAGGAAACCAGAAATGGGAGTGCTAGATCTTTCCTGCTGTGTCTGTCCTCCGAGGATAGTGTTCAGTGTGAGTGTGTATGCCTGTGTCTGGAGCAACTGGCTGGAGAGGGCAGAGGGTGGCTTTCCGAGGTTTCCCCTCCCAGATCCCTTCTCCAGCTAGAAAACACGGGGCTCCTGGGAAGACCATTGCTCACAAACTGGGAATGGGTTGAATGAAATGCTTGTTTTGAAAAATCCTTCTAAGAAAATCATCCAAGAACCAGTGATAGGGTATCCGTATTTGGGGAGGGCTTCCTTGGGAGAGCCTTCCTGAGCCTGGCCAGCTCTGAGAGGGGGAAGCCCTGGCTGGGGGGCCACTGTCCCCTGGGTCCTTTGGGATGCTCCCTTGTTCTCACTGGCCTCAGTTTCCCTGACTGTAAGATGTAAGATTGGGCTTGTTTGCATCACCACTGTCAGCTTCGATGACCTGGAATTTGGAAAAAGCTGCTTAGGCCCATTGGCATCTTGAACTCCAGGTTATCTTTCCATGGGTGATGACTGGGGTGGATAAAGTATGACTTCATTTCATGTTCAGGGGTTAGAGCCCTAGGGTGAGCTGGATTTTTGTGTTAGAGGAAAGAGTGATTGGTGGCTTCCAGAAATCAGGAGATCAGGAGCACAATGATACAGGACTTCAGCAAGCTTCAAATGCAAAGCCCTTGGATGAAGGGTTTTTTTTTTTAAATTTTAATCTTTTTTTTATTGGAAGATAATTACTTTAAAATGTGCTGGCTTCTGCCGTACAACAATGTGAGTCAATCATAATTACATATATATCCCCTCCTTCTCCTCCTTCCCATCCCACCCCTCTAGGTCATCGCAGAGGCTGGGCTCTCTCTGTTATATAGCTTCTCCCCACTTGTTATCTGTTTTATGAACGGTAGTGTATATATGTCAGGGCTACTTTCCCAATTTGTCCTACTCTCTTCTTCTCCTGCTGTGTACACAAGTCCGTTCTCTACGTTTGGATGGAGAGTTTGGTTCTTGTAACGGGAGAAGACTATGATTCATTATGACAGAAACTCAGGCTCTCCTTACCTGTCTACAGCATGGAATTGAGAAGGACCAAAGGCAGGCCCTGTGGAGAAACCTTCCACGTTAATAGCCTTGGGCTCATGTTGGCATGGTTCTGGGAACCGCTTTATCTTGTTTTATTGGACCTGGTGTCCCTCGTGCACAGAATCTTGGCTCAGGTTCCCCAGCCAGGGTTAGGGTCCAGGCCACTCCCTCAGCAGACACAGTCCAGTGCTGGCCCCATCAGAGTGAGGACCTCAGGAACTGGCTCCTGACTGAGACAAGGAGATGCACAGAGAGGCAGACCTGCTCATGGGCACGTACTGCTTTGTTGTACATGGGATGGGGGCCATATCAGCCCTGGAGGCTGCTGCATCTTCAAGGAGGGTCCCAGGGCTGCTCTGGATGCTGACACCCTGCCATCCTTGAGCTGCCTCTGGGCTGTACCAAGTGGGTACAGGGAGCTGGGCTAGCAAGGGGCTATTCCTAGTGACCATAAGGGCCCATTGAGGACAGGCTCTGAAGGGCCCATCAGGGAAGATGCTTTCAGAATTACAAACCCTAATTCAGAAGCAGGTGCTGCTGTGCAGGGCCCTGGGGTTGTGAGGTCCAGCAGAAGTCCACTCAGCTAGGGCTCTGCCTCTGTGCCTGTTACTGACCGGGGCTGAAACTGAACTCAGGTTTGACTGCTCAATGCTCAAAAATCAGTCTTCAAGACACAAGGGTTAGTGGGGGAAAAAAATGCTTTATTCAGGAAGCCAGCAACCTAGGAAGATGGCAGACCACCCAAATGAACTCCAAGTTGTCAACCAGAGGGCAAGAGCTTTTACAATTTTTTAAAATAATAATTTTATGTTTTTTAAAAGTGGACCCTTTTTAAAGTCTTTATTGAATTTATTGACCAACCTAGACACATATTAAAAAGCAGAGACATTACTTTGCCAACAAAGGTCCATCTAGTCAAAGCTAGAGTTTTTCCAGTAGTCTTGTATGGAAGTGAGAGTTGGACCATAAAGAAAGCTGAGTGCAGAAGAACTGAGACTTTTGAACTGTGGTGTTGGAGAAGACTCTTGAGAGTCCCTTGGACTGCAAGGAGATCAAATCAGTCAATCCTAAAGAAAATCACTACTGAATATTCATTAGAAAGATTGATGCTGAAGCTGAAGCTCTGATGAAGCTGAAACTCCAGTACTTTGGCCACCTGATGTGAAGAGCTGACTCATTGGAAAAGACCCTGATGCTGGGAAAAATTGAAGGCAGGAGGAGAAGGGGGTGACAGAGGATGAGATGGTTGGATGGCATCACCGACTTGATGGACATGAGTTTGAGCAAGCTCTGGGAGTTGGTGATGGGACCTCAGGAAAGCCTGGCATGCTGCAGTCCATGGGGTCGCAAAGAGTTGGACATGACTGAGCGACTGAACTGAGCTGATTGAACTTGTTACAATATTGCTTCTGTTTTATGTTTTGGTTGTTTGGCCTCAAGGCATGTGGGATCTTAGTTCCCTGACCAGGGACCTAACCTGTACCCCTGCCTTGGAAGGCAAGGTCTTAATAACTGGACTGCCAGGGAAGTCCCAGGGCAAGAGCTTTTAAAGGAAAGCTTCAAGGATGTGCAGGTAGGGGCTACGTGCAGAACAGCACTGCTCAAGTTGGAGCAGCTTGTATTATGGCTGCAGTTCGATCACCAGGCAGTTAGCTCTTTCTCCCTGGTGGTTTTGGAAGACAACTGGAGGACAACTCAGGAATACGCACTGGACAGTGTTATCTAAGTTCTTCAGGGAAGAGCTAAAGATTCTGAGACTGCTATAGGCCTAACTGCTACTTTTGTCACTCCACGTCTACAACCTTTCAGTCGTTAATTCTTTTAAAAATATTTATTTCTTTTATTTATTTATTCAGCAGTGCTGGGTCTTAGTTGCACCATGCAGTCTTTTAGTTGTGGCATGTGAACTTTTAGTTTCAACTTGTGGGATCTAGTTCCCTGACCAGGGATGGAACCTGGGTCCCTTGCATTGGGAGTGGGGAGTCTTAGCTACTAGACCACCAGGGAAGCCCTGCAATGTGTGTTAAAAAGGCCACAGACAAGCTGTTTTAAGTAAGCATGAAATTTGAGTTAAATCATGTAAGTCGTAATGACTTCCACATACTTCAATATGTGAAAATTTCTTCTATCATTTCCCCCTTTTGATTGCAAGTCTTTCAGGAGAAAGCATTGATGATAAGATATTTGTCCCAGATCATGTTTGCTGCTTGCCCTGGGTCTGTCCTCTGCCTTGGTGCTAGTTCTACTTCTCATTTATATGTTTGCCTAGTTATCCATGTTGGAGGAAAGCTAGTCAGACCTAACCAAGGACTACAAAGGTATGTTGACAGTGGGACATTTTACAGGTTATGCACGGGTGCTGTTGCTTCAGTCGTGTCTGACTCCTTGCAACCCTATGGACTGTTGCCTGCCAGGCTGTCTGTCCATGGGATTCTCCAGGCAATAATATTGGAGTGGGTTGCTGTGCTCTCCTCCGGGGCATCTTCCCACCCAGGGATTGAACCCATGTCTTTTATGTCTTCTCCATTGACTGTTTTGTGCCACTAGTGCCACCTGGGAAGCCCTTTATAGGTTACACATCTTATCAGTTTTATCAAATTGTCACACAAATGTTGTACATGCGCTTCAAGCAGCAGACTTAAAGCAAGCAGTGATACATGTCATGAGTAGTTATACTCTGACAACTTTACTAACATTTACTTTTCGTTTAATGCTCTCCATGATGTTTAATAAACCAAATAATCTTGATTAGTTTAATATTTCTTTCAGAGATACTTCAGGGGCCATTTGGAGAACTCAAAGTTAGCTAGAGAAGGAAACCTAAAATCGCTGATCAAAAACAGCTCAATAGTCCAGGAAACACTGCTCTTTTAACAGAGTGAGAAAACCAAACTCCAGTCTTGTATTAGTTTACTTTTGATAATAAAATTCATTTATTTTATTAACTTCAATCTAATCTTATTCAATCCTGACCATGCATAAAACTTTTCTTAAGATTCCTTTTACATAAACCTCCACGACTTCGGTATTCATGTAAGTTTGTCCCTTATCTTTTCCCCATCTAGAAACAATGAGCTCTAGGGCAGAATTGTTTTTCTTTTTTCTTTAACAAAACTACCTCCATTCTTTTTTTAAAAAAATTATTTATTTAGCTGTGCCAGGTCTTAGTTGCGACACAGGATATTTGATCTTTGTTGGGCATGCAAACTCTTAGGGGTGGCATGAGGGATCTTTGTTCCAGCCTGCATATGCTTAGTTGCAGCATATGGGATCTAGTTTCCTGACCAGGGTTTGAACCTGTGTCCTCTGCATTGGGAGTGCAGAGTCTTAGCCACTGGTTACCTAACTCTAGTATTCTTGCCTGAAGAATTCCATGGACAGAGGAGCCTGGCAGGCTATAGTCCATGGGGTCGCACAGAGTCGGACACAACTGACTTATTTTTAGTAGTTTTAATTACATATTTATTATAATTTTAATCCTTAAAAACCCTAATCTCTAGCAAAAACCAAAAGGCAAGTAATTGAACTTTTTGTTATACTAACATTGTCTAATTGACAAACTTATAAATATGTTCTATAACCTTTAAAAACATACACTTTTATAGCATAATTTCTCTCTTTGAAGTGGTACAAACATCTTTAGTTTTTTCTCCCCTAAGAAGACAAAAGAACATAGACTTGTATAGCAATCAATGTTCCAGTATTCTATCTTAAAAAATGACCTAGACCTTCAATGAATTTTTATCATTTAACTTAATTTAGCAAAACTCTAAAGTTTCAAGTTACTGAAAATCTGAAAAAATTAAAACATAATCATTTCTAAAGAGTTCATCTAAAAATTTCTATACCATTTATCTGTATTTTAATACTTATGACAATATCTCATGGCAAATCAGTTTTTTTTTGCTGATAAGTTTTTCAATAGATATAATTCAAATTTACTAACTTTCAGTAAACCTTTGTACGAGTATCATATATGGTACTGATGACTCTGAAGATGTATCTGTCTTAATTAACAAATCTTAATACTGGATATTAATTTGATACTTAATATTCTGCAGATCACACAAACCTGAAATTCATTTTCGTTAGTTTTTTGTTGTATTTAGAAATGTTTGGTTTGTAAGTGCTCACTTTTCTTCAAGACAGTTAAATAGAGATTATTTAGTTTTGGTAATATTATCCAAAGATAAAGACACAATTATAATGTGGCTTCCCTGGTGGCTCAGACAGTGAAGAGTCTGCCTGAAGTGCGGGAGACCTGGGTTCAATCCCTGGGTTGGGAAGATCCTCTGGAAAAGAGAATGGCAACCCACTCCAGTATTCTTGTCTGGAGAATTTCATGGACAGAGGAGCCTGGTGGGCTCCAGTCCATGGGATCCTAAACTTACTTGCATTTAAAAAGCCTTTCCCTGCCCCCCACCTTTAATTTTTCCTTTTGGCTTGAAGTTCTACTAATTAACCCAAGGCCTGCTGGCTCAGTTTCATGCCTTGCCTTTGACCAAACCGTTGGTTTGGATATTACTCCCGAGGCGCCTCTCTCTTTGCAGCAGCTGACCCGCATGACCATAAAACATTTAGTGGCGCTTAGTCTCAGGTTTAGCAACCTGGAAAGGGCTGTTGTGACTGCCAGTTGGGCTTCCCTGGTGGCTTAGCAGTAAAGAATCCGCCTGCAGTGCAGGAGCTACAGGAGGCGTGAGTTCAATCCCCAGGTTGGGAAGATCCCTTGGAGGAGGGCATGACAACCCACTCCAGTATTCTTGCCTGGGAAATCCCTTGGACAGAGGAGCCTGGAGGACTGTAGTCCGTGGGGTCCCAAAGAATCAGATATGACTGAAGCACTCAAGTGGGCCCAGGCGCAGTACTGGATATCAGGTACCCCAGTGATTGCAAGGAGGTGCTTGGCTCAGAGGTGCCTTGGAGGTCCTCTGATGTCACTATATGGAAATTGAGGTCCAGGACGGGGACTCGCCAGACCACAAGGGCTGAGGGAAGAACCTTCCAGACATCACAGTGTCCCAGAGCCATACTGGCCATGGCCCATCACTGCTGAGCCCACTGAGTCCATGGTCTGCTTGTTGCTTGTTTGTTCTGGAGGAGAATGAGAGCTCCTGTTTTTCATTTCCAAATGACTGGCCATAAAAGCCTTGTCTCTCGAAGATGCATCTGTTGGGCTGTTTGTCATCTCCCAGAGTCTGAAAGTCCCCTAGACAAAAGAAACACAGTCCTGCTTTTTCTTTGTTTCCCTGATGGAACCACTGAAATGGTTTTCAAGTCCAAGTTAATTCCTGAGACCTTCACTAATGCAGCTCGTAGCCTGAGTGGGTGGCAGACACCTACCTTCTTGGTGTTGTCAGGAATCTGCGTCTTTGCCTCATTCTTTGTTTTCCTTTTTAATTTATTGTTTTATTGAAGGATAACTGCTTTACAGAATTTTGTTGTTTTCTGTCAAACATGAATCAGCCATAAATATACATATATCCCTTCCCTTTTGAACCTCCCTCCCATCTCCTGCCCCATCCCACCACTCTAGATTGATACGGAGCCTGTTTGAGTTTCCTGAGACACACAGCAAATTCCTGTTGGCTATCTATTTTACATATGGTAATGTAGGTTTCCATGTTACTTTTTCCATACATCTTACCCTCTTCTTCCCTCTCCCCATGTCCATAAGTCTATTCTCTATGTCTGCTTCTCCATTCTTGGCTTGAAAATAAGTTCTTCAGTACCGTTCTTCTAGATTCTGTATATATGTGTTAGAATACAATATTTATCTTTCTCTTTCTGACTCATTTCATTCTGTATAATTGGTTCTAGGTTCACCCACCTCATCAGAACTGACTCAAATGCATTCCTTTCTATGGCTAAGTAATATTCCATTGTGTATGTGTACCAAAGCTTCTTTATCCACTCATCTGTCAATGAACATCTAGGTTGTTTCCATGTTCTAGCTATTGTAAATAGTGCTGCAATGAACAATGGGATACATGTGCCTTTTTCAATTTTGGTTTCCTCAGGGTATATGCCTAGGAATGGGATTGTTGGGTCATATGGTGATTTTATTCCTAGTTTTTAAAGGAATCTCCATACTGTCTTCCATAGTGGCTGCATCAATTTACATTCCACCAACAGTACAAGAGTGTTCCCTTTTCTCCACAGCCTCTCCAGCATTTATTGTTTATAGACTTTTTGATGATGGCCATTCTGCCTGGTGTGAGGTGATACCTCATTGTAGTTTTGATTTGCATTTCTTTAATAATGAGCGATGTTGAACATCTTTTCATGTGTTTGTTAGCCATCTGTATGTCTTCTTTGGATAAATGACTGTTTAGGTCTTTCCCCCACTTTTTGATTGGGTTGTTTGTTTTTCTGGCATTCAGTTGTATGAGCTGCTTGTATATTTTGGAAATTAATCCTTTGTCAGTTGCTTCATTTGCTATTATTTTCTCCCATTCTGACGGTTGTCTTTTCACCTTGCTTATAGTTTCCTTTGCTGTGCTAAAGCTTTTAAGTTTAATCAGGTCCCACTTGTTTGCTTTTGTTTTTATTTCCGTTACTCTAGGAGGTGGGTCATAGAGGATCTTGCTTTGATTTATGTCATCAAGTGCTCTGCCTATGCTTTCCTCTAAGAGTTTATAGTTTCTGGTCTTACATTTAGGTCTTTAATTCATCTTGAGTTTATCTTTGTGTATGGTGTTAGGAAGTGTTCTAATTTCATTCTTTTGCATGTAGTTGTCCAATTTTCCCAGCACCATTTATTGAAGAGGCTGTCTTTGCCCCACTGTATATTCTTGCCTCCTTTGTCAAAAGTAAGGTACCCATAGGTGCATGGGTTTATCTCTGGGCTTTCTATCTTGTTCCATTTATCTATATTTCTATTTTTGTGCCAGTACCATACTGTCTTGATGACTGTAGCTTTGTAGTATAATCTGAAGTCAGGAAGGTTGATTCCTCCAGCTCCATTCTTCTTTCTCAAGACTGCTTTGGCTATTTGGGGTCTTTTGTGTTTCCATGTGGATTGTGAAGTTTTTTGTTCTATTTCTGTGAAAAATGCCATTTGGTACTTTGTTAGGGATTGCATTGAATCTGGTAGTATAGTCATTTTCACAATATTGATTCTTCCTACCCAGGAACATGGAATATCTCTCCATCTGTTTATTCCATCTTTGATTTCTTTCATTAGTGTCATAATTTTCTGTGTACAATTCTTTTGTCTCCTTAGGTAAGTTTATTCCTAGATATTTAATTCTTTTTGTTGCAGTAGTGAATGGGATTGATTCCTTAATTTCTCCTTCTGATTTTTCACTATTAGTATACAGAAATGCAAGTGATTTCTGTGTATTGATTTTGTATCCTGTAACTTTGTGAAAATCACTGATTAGCTCTAGTAATTTTTTGATACTATCTTTATCTTTAGGATTTTCTATGTACAGTATCATGTCATCTGCAAACAGTGAGAGCTTTACTTCTTTCCTGATATGGCTTCCTTTTATTTCTCTTTCTTCTCTGATTGCTGTAGCTGGGACTTCCAGGACTATGTTGAATAATAGTGGTGAAAATGGACACCTTGTCTTATTCCTGATCTTAGGGGGAATGCTTTCAGTTTTTCACCGTTGAGAACAATGTTGGCAGTAGGCTTATCATATATGGCATTTACTATGTTGAGGTAAGCTCCTTCTATGCCCATTTTTTGAATAGTTTTGATCATAAATGGGTGCTAAATTTTGTAAAAGGCTTTTTCTGCATCTATTGAGATTATCATATGATTTTTATCTTTCTATTTGTTAACATGGTATATCACATTGATTGATTTGCATATATTGAAGAATCTTTGCATTCCTGGAATAAACCAACTTGATCATGGTGTATGAGTTTCTTGATGTGTTGCTGAATTCTGTTTGCTAAAATTCTGTTGAGGATTTTTGCATCTATGTTCATCAATGATATTGGCCTGTAGTTTTCTTTTTTTGTGTTGTCTTTGTCTGGTTTTGGTATCAGGGTGATGGTGGCCTTGTAGAATGAATTTGGAAATGTTCCTTCCTCTGCAATTTTTTGAAAGCGTCTTAGAAGGATAGGCATTAGCTCTTCTCTAAATGTTTGATAGAATTCTCCTGTGAAGGCATCTTGTCCTGGGCTTTTGTTTTTTGGGAGATTTTTGATCACAGCTTCAATCTCAGTGCTTGTAATTGGGTTGTTCATGATTTCTATTTCTTCCTGGTTCAGTCTTGGAAGATTGAACTTTTCCAAGAATCTGTTTATTTCTTCCAGGCTATCCATTTTATTGCCATATAGTTGTTCCTAATAGTCTCTTATAATCCTTTGTATTTCTGCATTGTCTGTTGTCACCTCTCCTTTTTCATTTCTAATTTTGTTGATTTGATTCTTCTCTTTTTTTCTTGATGGGTCTGGCTAAAGGTTTGTCAGTTTTGTTTATCTTCTCAAAGAGTCAGCTTTTAGTTTTATTAATCTTTACTATTGTTTCTTTCATTTCTTTTTCATTTATTTCTGCTTGGATCTTTATGACTTCTTTCCTTCTACTAAGTTTGGGGTTTCTTTGTTCTTCTTTTTCCAGTTGTTTTAGGTGTAAAGTTAGGTTGTCTAGTCGATATTTTTCTTGTTTCTTTAGGTAGGATTGTATTGCTATAAACTTCTCTCTTAGAACTGCTTTTCCTGCATTCTATAAGTTTTGAGTTGTCATGTTTTCATTGTCACTTATTTCTAGAGATTTTTTAAATTTCCTTTTTGATTTCTTCAGTAACCTGTTGGTTATTTAGAAACATGTTGTTTAATCTCCATGTGTTTGTGTTTCTTACAGTTTTTTTTTCTTGTAATCTAGTCTCATAGCATCATGGTCAGAGAGGATACTTGATACAATTTCAATTTTCTTAAATTTATTGAGGTTTGATTTGTGACCCAAAATGTGATCTATCCTGGAGAATGTTCCATGTGCACTTGAGAGGAAGGTGTTTTCTTCCGCATTTGGATGGAATGTCCTGAAGATATCAATGAGACCCATCTCATCCAATGTATCATTTAAGACTTGTGTTTCTTTATTAATTTTCTGTTTTGATGATTTGTCCATTGCTGTGAGTGGGGGTGTTAAAGTCTCCTACTATTATTATGTTACTGTCAATTTCTCATTTTATGTCTGTTAGTGTTTGTCTTATTGAGGTGCTCCTAGGTTGGGTGTATAGATATTTACAATTGTTATGTCTTTCTCTTGGATTGACCTCTTGATCATTATGTAGTGTCCTTCCTTATCTCTTGTAATATTCTTTATCTTCAGGTCTATTTTGTTCAATATGAGGATTGCTACTCCAGCTTTCTTTTGCTTCCCATTTTCATGGAATATACTTTTCCATCCTCTCACTTTCAGTCTATATGTGTCTTTAGGTCTGAAATGGGTTTCTTGTAGACAGCATATATATGGGTCTTATTTTTTTATCCATTCAACAATCTGTGTCATTTGGTTGGAGCATTTAATCCATTTTCATTTAAAGTAATTATTGATATATATGTTCCTACTGCCATTTTCCTAATTGTTTGGGGTTGATTTTGTAGATCTTTTTTCTTGGTTTGTATTTCTTGACTATGTAAGTTCCTTTAACATTTGTTATAAAGCTGGTTTGGTGGTACTGAATTCTTTTAACTTTTGCTTGTCTGGAAAGCTTTTATTTCTCCATCAATTTTAAATGAGATCCTTGCCAGGTACAGTAATCTTGGTTGTAGATTTTTTCCCTTTCAATACTTTAAATATATCCTGCCATTCACTTCTGGCCTGCAGAGTTTCTGCTGAAAGATCAGCTGTTAAGCATATGGGATTTCCATTGTGTGTTACTTGTTGCTTCTTCCTTGCTGCTTTTAATATTCTTTCTTTGTGTTGAGTCTTTGTTAGCTTGATTAGTATGTGTCTTGGTATGTTTCTCCTTGGGTTTATCCTGTATGAGACTCTTTGTGCCTCTTGGATTTGATTGACTATTTCCTTTTTCATGCTGGGGAAATTTTCAACTATAATCTCTTCAAAAATTTTCTCATACCCTTTCTTTTTCTCTTCTTCTTCTGGGAACCCTATAATTCAAATGTTTGTGCTTTTGATATTGTCCCAGATGTCTCTGAGACTAGCCTCAGTTCTTTTTATTCTTTTTACTTTATTCTGCTCTTCAGAAGTTATTTCCACCATTTTATCTTCCAGCTCACTGATTCGTTCTTCTGCTTCAGATATTCTGCTATAAATTCCTTTTAGAGTATTTTTAATTTCAGTAATTGTGTTTTTATCTCTGTGTGTTTATTCTTTAATTATTCTAGGTCTTTGTTAATGGATTCTTGCATTTTCTCCATTTTTTTTCAAGATTTTTTATTATCTTTACTATCATTATTCTGAATTCTTTTTCAGGTAGTTGCCTATTTCCTCTTCATTTATTTGGACTTCAGTGTTTCTAGTTTGTCCTTCATTTGTGTAGTATTTCTCTGCCTTTTCATTATTTTTAAAAAAATTTATTGTGTTTGAGGTCTCATTTTCCCAGGCTTCAAGGCTGAATTCTTTCTTCCTTTTGGTTTCTGCCCTCCTAAGCCTGGTCCAGTGGTTTGTGTGAGCTTCGTATAGGGTGAGATTTGTGCTGAGTTTTTGTTTGTTTCTTTGTTTTTCCTCTGATGGGCAAGGGTGAGTGAGGTGGTAATCCTATCTGCTGATGACTGAGTTTGTATTTTTGCTTTGTTTGTTTAGATGAGGCATCCTTCACAGAGTGCTAGTGGTGGTTGGGTGATGTGGGTCTTTATCCAAGTGGTTTCCTTTGTGTGAGTTCTCACTATTTGATACTTGCTAGGGTTAGTTCTCTGGTAGTCTAGGGTCTTGGAGTCGGTGCTTCCACTCCAAAGGCTCAGGACTTGATCTCTAAAATTCCATGAAGAAACAGCATGAACTTTCCAAAACCATCTATCTTCTTTTTTTCTGAAATGGCCATCAATTCTGGCATTTACAGACTTTCCAAGTGTTTCATCCAGGGACTTGTAAATCTCACTTATCTTCTCAAAGGCAAACCTCAGGCTCACCAAAGAGGAAAGTTTTACTTCCAAGTCCAAGTCTTGGTACCACTGAGCCCAGCACCACATCCCTCTTCTCTCCTTAGTGTTGGTCTTTAGACAGATACCTCGCCACCTCCCATTCCAGTACCAGAACCTTTGCCTCACTCTTATAATACTGGATAGATTGTTGGGTTTTGCTGGGAGTTCCTTAAACCTGTGTGTCAGAATGGTGCTCTACTTAACTGTCCCTCCATCCCCTCATGGAGGTCACTTGACAGGTGTCCCATGGTGCCTGTCCTGTGCATCCTCATAGCACACTGCCCACCCCCACCTCCACGGGCAGGAGAAGTTATCCCAGGAAATTTGCCTCAGAATGTCACATGGTCCTTGATGGCACATCTTCAGCCTGCTCTGGCCAGGCCCCTGTCATGCTGGTATGTGGTGATTCTGGGACATATGGAGATTCTGGTCTATGAGGAAGGAGGAAGGGAGAGGAGAAAGGAGTTCCAAGAGAATAAGATGGAGGAGGACGAAGCACTGAACTGGCTCTCAGTGATCTGACAGGTGGTGGCTGGGTTAGGCTGAGGATGTCCAGGTGTTCCAGGTCCAGGGGTCTAGGCCCAGAGGATTAAAGTCCAGATCATCCAGGTCCATGGATCCAGGTCCAGTTGGGTTTCGATGGTGGTCCAGGGGGTCTAGATGGCCAGGTCCAGTTGGGCTGTGCCTGGGAGGAGTGGCAGTACCAGTAGGGGCAAGTCATGGTGTGAGACCTGCCTGGCTCATGCCCATGGGTGGAGGGTGGCACTCAGGAGACCCATGTAGGATATCCTGCAGAGACTGTCAGCCAGACCCAGGAATGGGTGCAATGGCTGGATATGGGGGACATTAAGTGGACTGGAGTCTGTGCTGGGGTGCCTGTCAATGAGCTGCAAGGAAAAGATGCCTGTGTAACAGGACGGCCAGGGGAGAGTGGAGCACAGGTGGCCTTCTCAGCTACCTCCACACAGCCCGAGAGCCTGTGCCCTCCAGAGTCACTAACTCCAGGCCTGCATGGCCTGGGCCCAGGGCTGGATGTGGGTTTGGCCCCCAACCCTGTTACTGAGCAAGTGGTCACAGGGACCTTGTCTTGTTGGGCTGTCATGAGGCTCAGCAAGTTGGACCACACTTAGGACAGGGCACTCAGTGGACATTAGTTAGTACTGACGCTGAGGGAAGCCTGGCAAGGGGCAGCCAGGCCAGCATTCATTTCCAGAAGGGGAAACTGAGGCTCAGAGAGGAGAGAGAGGGCATCTGGACTGGGAATATAGTCACGGTGAACATGTGGGGCTTTTCGACCACCTCTGACTCCCTCAGCTCTCCCATTGTCTGTCTCATAACTCTGCAGAGTGTGGGCAGGGCCTCTCAGCACCTGGAACTTGTCAGAGATTAGCATCTTGGTGCTGTAGGCCTACAGGCTCAGAATCTTCATTGCACAAGATCTCTGTGCCTGTGTGCACGTAATTGTGAGCAAGCATTGCTTTCCCTACTTGTTTGCAGCTCTGGCAGCATATTGGAATCACGCAGGGGTGGGTATTTTCTTCTTTTTTTTTTTAACAAATATGAATTTTTGGTCCCAATCTCAGAGTCACCCTTGCCATAGACCAAGGCTTGTGGCCTCAGGGAGTGTGGGTGTGTAGCCAAGTCAGACACCTTTGTTCCACTTCACGTGGTCATCCTGAGAGACTCCGTGCTGAGAGGGGTTGGGAGGGAGGCTCCTAGACCCAGAGATCTCCAGGTGCACTCAGGTATGGTGGTCTGCACCAGCCTCAGAGGGGAATGGCTTTGTTCTGCCTTCAGAAGAATCGTTATTACAATAGATTGTTTCCATTAAGGACTTCAGAATCGAGAGCTGTGTTAAAATAGAACTGGATTCACAGCCTGGGAGCACATAAGCCGGGCCTGCTATAGCCTGGGAAGGGGGCTAGGTGGCTGGGGGTCCAGGCGGAGTGGTGTGTGGGTGGGGCAGTTGTGGCCAGAGGGAAACAAGTTGAAAGAGATGCATGACTATTAACTAGTGAAAACACCCAGAATCAGTACCACTCTCTTTTATAAAGGAGGAGACAAGGCCCAGCAAGGTGGAAGGGTCTGTCCAGAGTCCCACAGCAAACCAGTGACTCCATGGGGGCGGGGCTGGGCATCTAGTGGCTGTGGTTAACTTCAGAAGGGCACCCTCTTCCTTCCTGCAGAGATGGCAAGGCTCCTCTTTGAGGGGTGTCAGCTTCCGGCTTGGCTGCTGCTTGCCTGGGACCCCACGATGTGAAGGTTCTGAGGCTCAGGGTGGGTTCAGTGAGGGAGTGTGGAGTTTGAAAACCCACCTCTGCCTTCTGTTAGGCTTTAAATAAACTGGGAAAGCCTGCACAGCTGCACTAGGCTGCCTTTGGGTCCAGCCTCCAACGTCACTTCTTCCTCTTTCACCCAACTACTGTTAATGAATTGAGTCTTTAATCATTATGGAAAGACTCATCTCTGGTGATATTCTTGGCTCTGAGATATACTTTGTCCAGTATTAATGTAGCCACTCCACCTTTCTTTTGAATAGTGGTAGCATGACACATTGTTCCCCACCTTTTCCTCTGAATCTATTTGAGTCATTTTAAGGTAGGGAACGTATAAATAGCCTGTGATTGGATTTTGCTTTTTGATTTCATCTAACAATCCTTGTTTCATTTTTTGAATTTTGGCTATGCCATGTGACATGTAGGATCTTAGTTCCCTGACTAAGGGTCGAGCCTGTGCCCTCTGCAGTGGAAGCTTGGAGTCTTAACCACTGGACCACCAAGAAAGTCCTAACAATTTTTATTTCTTTATTGAGGTGTTAAGACCATTTACTTTCAATGTGATAATTTATTGATATGGTTAGTTTTAAATCTACCATGGTACCATCAGTTCTTGCTCCCACTTCTCTCTTTTTCTGCCTTCTTTTAGACTTTGTATTTTTTTTCCACTTTTTTATTTCACCTTCTTCTTCCCCTTCACTAATTGGCAGTAATTATTATTATTTTTTGGTTACTGTAGTGGTTGCTTTAGGATTTGTAGCATGTATCTTGAATTTATCACAGTCTAAGTGATATTGTATCAATTCACGTACAGAACAAGAACCTCCCAAACCTTTCATTCCTTTTTTTCCCCCTTGGCTGTGCCACATGACTTGTGGGATCTTAGTTCCCCAACCAGGGACTGAACCTAGGTCCTGGCAGTGAAAGCACTGAGTCCTAATCACTGGACCACCAGGGAATTCCCCTTTGCCTATTTTTAAATAAGTCATTGCTCTTGTTTAATAGTCATACGAGTTCTTTATATATTTTAGATACAAACCCTGTATCAGAGATATGATTTTCATATGTTTGATTTCATTCTGTGGGATGTCTTCACTCTTTCAGTGGTATCTTTTGAAGCACAAAAGTCTAAAAGTTTAATATAGTTCAATTTCTATATTTTTCTTTTATTTGTATTTTTAGTGTCATATGAGAAGACTTCATCTTATACAAGGACACAGACTTTCTCCTATATATTTATTTTATTTATTTATTTTTGGCTATATTGAGTCTTTCTTGCTTCATGCAGGCTTTCTCTAGTTGCAGAGAGCAATGAGAGCCATGCTAGTTGCGACATGCGGGCTTCTCATTGCAGTGGCTTCTCTTGTTGCAGACCGTGGGCTCTAGTGCTTGAGCTTCAGTAGTTATGGTGTATGGACTTATTTGCCCCTATGGCATGTGGATCTTCTCAGACCAGAGATCGAACCCGTGTCCCCTGCATTGGCAGGTAGATTCTTAACCACTGGACCACCAGGGAAGTCCTCTCCTGTATTTTATCCCACTGGAATCCATCTTCCCTCAGCCTCTGCACTACCAAGAGCCCCATCTCTCTGTATGCTGCCCTCCCCTTGCCTGCTTCTTTCCATGCCTCACTAGAGGACTTCTTTCTGTGACCCCTCTGGGTCCTGGCTCAGTGATACTTCAACATGGGTTCCTTTCTGCACTGGCTTCAACCTTCTTGAGTTACATGGAGGCTAAGGTGATGGAAGGAGACCCCAGCTGACCTTGAGGGACATCAGCATGAGCCTTCAAGGGTCCTGACGGCACCTAGCCTTCCTAGTGATGCTCACAACTGTCTCCTCTCTAGGCGAGTCTCCCCCAGTGGGCGCCTGCAATGAGAAGCGCATGTTGGCCATGCTGCCCCGCTGCAGCAAGACCTTCGCCGAAAAGATGAAGAAGGTAGAGGTCTGGAAGTGGTGCAACCTCTCGGAGTTCATCGTGTGAGTGTCCCTGCCCTTGCCCTGCCCTTGCCCTGCCCACAGCACCTGTGCTCCCCAAGCTCTGAGGTTCATTCCAAGCCTCCCAGCCCCTCACTCCCCTCACTGACCTCACCGGCAGCTCCAAGTTGAACACTCCAGGTGGTGGGTCCCGCACTCCTCGGAGTGTGGTCATTTCTCTGGGACCCGCTGACACCCACTCCCCTTCCTGAATGTGGTTAGTGCCCTGCCCTGGGGTGCCTGCCTCTGTTCACGGTCCATGCTGGGTGGAGTTGTCATTTTGTCTTCCTCATAGCACCAGCCAGGGCTGGGTCGGTAGTCAGAACAATTGGACGCCAGAGAAACTGAGTCCCACTGGTTTCTACCTGGTGTGGTGGAGGCAGTGCCCCACCGCAGAAGGCCCCACTTTCTAGAAGTTTCTGAGCTATTTTTCATCTTCTGTGATCACACCCAGCATCAACTGTCTAGGTACACCTTTCACATCCTTGGAAATCACTGATGGCCTCTGATTACCTTCTCCCACTTCCCACTTAGAAGTCTCTACCTGGCACACTGCTGGTGACTGCTGTATTCAACCTATCCTGTGGGCCATGCCAGCCTGGGACCCCTGGATTTCTATTAGTTGCATCAGCCCTTTTCACTCCAAGACCCTGGCCCCTATGCTGTCTGTTCTCAGTGGCTGTTCTATGGGCTTCCATGGCCATCTCCCTAGGGGACAGTGGCTCCTTGTGGGCACATCCACAGCCCCCTCATGGACCCCACACACAGCTGTTCACTGAGCCAAATGGACCAAAATTTCTGTGTCTTCTGGGAAAAGGGAGTGGGGGTTCAGGATGGGCCTTGGCAGGGCTTCTTCTTGTCCTTGGAACCTGACCTAAATGCCAAGCCCAGAGTGGACACACAGGGGTGGAGGTTTAGGGAGGAGGTGTGAGTTTCCTGTCCTGGGCCTCTGTCACCTGCTAAAACCTCACTGAGATCAAACAGACATTCAGCCCCAGGGCCGGAGGACAGTAGAGGGGTCAGCCAGGCGGGGGTCTTGGAGTTGAGGAAAGAGGGGCTGATGTCTACTGGACTAGGGAAAAGTTTGCTGGCAAAAGAGGGAATCTGCCAGGGGCAGTTTGCCCGGCGTCTGGGCTCCACACCCTAACATTCCCCTCTGGACCATGGCTGCATTTTTGCTCATGTGAGAGTACTCCAGGGGCTGGAGGGAGGGTGCTCTGGGAGACAGACTGAAGGGAGGGCATGGAAAGGCCCTGGGGTGACCAGAGTCGCTTGGGAAGAACAGAGCTTATCATGACCTTGGTTCTGTGATGTCACACAAATGGCAGCTTCCTTGGGAAGAACACCTTGATTTTGTCTCCAGTTTGAACGCAGGCTGATGAGTTAACAGCACCTGGGACTGTGTGTGGAAAGGGGTGCGTCCCTGCCCCATCTGCCTCCCCAGCCCTGGGAAGGGCGGGGTGCTGGGCTGTGGGTGTTGACTTCTGCGGCTGTTGTCTTGTGCCTGAGTGCCTGACCTTTGCTATCTTTTATCGTAACAACCTTTTCTGTCACAATACGGAGTCAGTTCCCAGCGATCTTGAGAAGCAGCTGGCGTGGGCAATGTGCACATGGCCCTGTAGTTCTCAGCTCTGCTGAAGCCTTAGACTTTGGGACTCACCCGTCACCTCACTGAGAACCTACTATGTGCCAGGCACTTACCAGAAGTGTATTCACAGCACCTAATTTTGTCTTTTCACCAAGGTGGGGGCTTTCACCTAATAAGGTCCATTACTTTATTGGCTGAGAATTATGAACCCCATTTACAGGTGGAGAAACTGAGGCTTAAGGAGGTTAAGTAATGTGGGCAAAGTCAGGAAGATGGTCAGCCAAGCTGAGACTGGAAGATATTGGTTCCACATCCTGAGCCCTAAGTGGCTGTCTTGTGCTGTTTTCTGAACATGGGGGTCATGTGGGCCTCAAATCACCCTCCACCTCCTGCTAGCTGGTTGTCCACAGCGTGGCTTCCTCAGCTCCTTGTATCTTGTCTCAGTTGCACTGAGCTCTGGGGCAGGTGGGGGCTCTGCAGGGAGTTGGGTTAGAGGGTCTGGGGTGGCAGGCCACTGATGGGGCCCAGTGGGAGCCGTGGGTCTTGGGGATGACGGTTTGCCTGAGGACCTGTTTAGTGAGGCGACCCAGAGCCTGGCCCCATCCCAAGGACCACATCACAGCTCTGCACATGGATTCCAGGCTGTAGCCTTTGTTTCCTGCTCTCTTTTGCCTTGTGTGGCTCTTCCTTGCCTGCACTACCTGAGGGGTGTGTGTGTGTGCCTGACCAACCAGCCAAATATTTGGGCTGGGAAACCGGTTGCTGGGGCCACTAGGAGGAGTGGTGAAGGGTCTGGCTGAATGGATCCACTGCCTTGTTTCCCACTGCCTTTCCAGGCAGAGAGGAGGTTGTGTACAGGAAGCTCCTTGCAGGAAGCGGTTCCTTCCTGTTGCTCAGACCACCCTCCCTGGGTCAGTACCGGAAGGAGAAGGGTGGTTGCAAAGCCTAGTTCCCGTGGGAAGCTGAGGCAGGAGCCCCTTCCTGCCCCATACCTGTCCTGTGTGAAGCACTTTGCCAGGTGGGCAGTGGTCGGAGCTGGCACAGTGTGACAGGTATTCACCCAGCCCTCTGACCAGAGCATCTTGAACAATGGCTGCCAGTCTAGGTCAGCAGTCCCAGACACCAGTAATCCTCTGTCAGCGGGCTTTTGGGTTGAATTCTGGGGACTGCTAGCGGTAACCCTTGGTTGGCTGCACGGACCATCAGGAGCCTGCCTGCTTGATGGACGTGGCTCCTCATTCGTGGCTTACTAAATGCCTTTCCAGGTTTGGTCAACACAGACAGGAAGACCCTGGGGAGAGGGGGTCCCATGTGTCCCCCCACTGTGGGGGCTGAGGAAGGTGACTTCGGAGAGGATGACAGGTTGGGGCTGGGCTCACAGGTGGGATGCCTCCCCCCAGCCCCCCACCGCCTAGTCAGGTAAATGAAGGCAGGTTAACTTGACTGGGAGCCAGCTGGCCTCAGAGAGAACTCCTCCCCTGGGAGGCCCATATAGTGGTCCTAGGTGAGAAGGGCTTGCAGGCCAAGGGGCTGTGAATTTTGACCTTGGAGAAAGAGCCCAGGCTCAGAGTGTCCTCTGGGAAGACCTGGGGGTGCTGGCACCCTGGGGGCTGGGTCCAGACCTGGGGTGTTGGGAGGGAGGAGGTGACAGTGTGGATGATCACGATGAAGGCAGGGATAATGTACGAGATGCAGACGAGGGCATGGGCATATTTGGGGAGCTCATGACCTCAGAGTTTCTTGCAGGGTATTGGGCTACCATGTGAGAGAACCTCATGGCAAGTACGCCAGGGGGATGGATGCTGCTGGACTAACAAGCCCAAGAGAGGTTGTAGCACGAGGCCATTCCTCCCATGTGGCCTGGGGCCATGCTGAGAACCGGTGGCCACACAGCACTGCCCCCCACTTTCCTGTAAGTCAGGGGAAAGTGAGAACGGGTGGGAGAGCTGAATGGTCAAACCCTCTGCCTTCATAGGTACTACGAGAGCTTCACCAACTGCACGGAGGTGGAGACCAACGTGGTGGGATGCTACTGGCCCAACCCCTTGGCTGAGAGCTTCATCGCTGGCGTCCATAGGCAGTTCTTCCAAAACTGCTCGGTGGACAGGCAAGACTGGGAGGACCCCCCTGACGAAATTCTCATCCCGCTGATCACCGTGCCCGTCCTACTGACCATCGCCATGACTGGTGTGGTGGTGTGGCGCAGTAAACACAACGACCAGGTGTTGTGAGGGCCTGGTGAGCCCGAGGGGCCATGCCTGGAGAGATGGAAGAAAGTTCTGCAGGGCTGATTGAGCTGGTGCTTCAGCTGCCCCTGAACCCTGACCCTGCGGTCTTGGGCTGGTGATAGACAAAATGCGCTATGGCTGGAGCTTGTGTGCCGGGCACAGATCACTGCTGCTTCACCTGCGCTGTCCCAGGCTGGACTGGGGCCTCTGATGTTCCCAGTACCAAGTCCCTAAGGGCCCTGCCCTGGCCTGACCTCGACCCCACCTCCCAACTGAATCTACTCCTGGCCCCACCTCCTACTCTCACTCCACCCCTAGTCCTGGCCCCACCCCCAGCCTTGGCCCCACCTCCTACCCTGACCCCACCTCCTACTCTGACTCCATCCCCACCCCCAGCCCTGACCCCACCTCCTACTCTGATTTCCCCCACGCTACCACAGAGGCACCACTCTGAAAAGGTGTGCCTATTCTCACCTGGCTGGGGGTGGAGCGGTAAAGTGTGTGGGAGGGGGCTTTTGTGGGTCCTCTCTGTGCAGGCTTTGGGTCCTCTCGATGGGGAGCCCACCTAGAGAGAATCTGGAAGACATAATTGAACTAGGGGTTTCAAGGAGCCACAGGACAGCTTGCGACCTGCTGTCTGTGGCCGCAGCTGGTGTGGGCCTCCTTGAAAATGGGCCCCTCTATGAGCAAGGCCTCGGGGTAGGGGCCTTGCGCGCTCTCCTGGCTGAGCTCTGTTTGCTGTGCCTGTGCTTTCTGTGAGTAAAGAGACATGCTACTTCTGGGGTTTCCAGTTTTATTTCAGGGAATTCACAGAGACTCTGCCCCGCCTCTTAGAACTGGCAAGTCCCCCAGGCCCATTTTACCGACAGGGAGTGATTGAGGCTCCAGGAGGTCAGAGATCAAAGCAGCAAAGACAGCCTCACACCAGGCAATGTGGGCAGGCGGGAGGGATCTGCTATCCAGCTCTCAAGAGGTTTTGTGCTTCCCTCTGGCTCCCTGTGTTTTGAGGATGGAGGGGAGACCTCATCTTTCCGGCATTTCGGCATTTCGAGGTTGCCTCGGGCTTGCCAGGACCTCTGCCTAGTCCTGGGGACCTGGGAGCAGCTGGTGGAGGCGCTTTGTCTGCAAAGCCTCTCTCTGGTCTCTGGCGGTGTTCCAGTTCTGCAGCTGATGCTTTCGAATGTGGGCGGTTGACTTCAGCACCGTCTTGCTGGGTCCCAGAAGTGGGGCCGTGGCTGTGAGTGGATGTGAAGGGAACCTAGCAGGGCAGTCCCTACGTCCTTCAGAGGCCCTGCTCCTCTTCCTGCCCAAAGTTGCAGGGGTTCCCCTGAGCTTGCTGGTTCCCTGCAGGTGCCCACAGGTGCAGATGCCCACAGGTGCAGGAACGGGCTCAGAATCTCCCGGCACTTCCAGTTCCTGAGGCAGCTTCAGCCGAGGAACAGAGACTGATCTCAACGTGAATCCGCAGTGCCTCTGGAGCATCGCACACCACGCAGGTCTCTGCCGGTCATCTGTGAGCTGGACGTCTGCTGATGAGATGACCTGTGGAGGCCCGGAGGGTGGTGCTCTTGGGTTTCAGACCGTCTCAAGCCTTTAAAATGTTGGTTCCCTTCTCAGATGGTGCCCTGGGGGGCCCGGCAGCTGCGGAGGGGGTGCAGCCCAACCCCTGGCTGGCCCTGGTCACACCCTTCGTGGGGAGCCCCTGGAGGTTATGTGTGTCTTCCAAACACTAGGGATTCTCATTTCCCTGGTGCCTGGAGAGCCCGGGCCCCCAGAGCTGCACCGAGAGGCTACTCTTGTGTGCATATGGCTGTTGAATGGTGCTTCTCGGCTGAAGACCCCACTCTTACCAAGACTGGAGACCCTAGTAATTGTGGGCCTGGCACTGAGCCACCTGACCACCCTCCCTCTCCCTGGCCAGACCTCACTGATAGTTAAGAGGGGGCTCTACCCCAGGCTCAGTGTGCTCTCACTTCAGTTCATCTGTACAGTGGAGGCTCCTGCCAGGAGAGCCGAGTAGAGAAGACCAGCAGCTGCTGTCCCCACCCAATATGCTGTTCATAAAGTGAGGGCGTTATGCTACTGTCAACAACCCCAGCTCCAAGAGAGAGGGTCAGAGATCTTTCCAAGGGCAGAGGCAACTGTAAGGACAGGCAGCTCTGAAGCTCTCTCCATAGGAACTGACTTGATTTAGAAGATAGTGTAGGGAAGTCCAAGCCTTAGGGAGCTCTCGAGAACCATGGGAATTTTGGTGATGAGCAGTGACAAGCGACTGGAAGCTCTACGGTGGAAGTGAGCATGAAAGGGCGCTGGCAGCTCCATGAGAGCACAAGTTAAACCAGAGGCAGTTGGATTTCCCACCAGAAATAAGTGGGGACAGAGAACTTACAAGAGCCCTCGTGGGGTCAGAGCACACCTCATAGTGTGTGCGTGCTGTGTGTGCTCAGTTGCTTCAGTTGTGTCCAACTGTTTGCAACCCCATGGACTGTAGCCTGCCAGGCTCCTCTGTCCTTGGGATTCTCCAGGCAAGAATACTGGAGTGGGTTGCCCTGCCCTCCTCCAGGAGATCTTCCTGACCTAGGGATCAAACCTCATAGACTGGCCTTAAAATCATCCCACCAAGGAGTTCAGATTTAACTGGGTTAGAATGTGGAGCATTGATGTCCCAGGTCATTGTCAGCACAATGGAGCAGTCAGCCAGACACCAGTGGAGTCTGACATGCCCACAGAGACAACAGATTCACACAGAGATCAGACACAAGGACATCAAAGGCAGCCCCGCAGAGCCTCTGCAGTCTTTGGTATGTGTGGTAAGCTCAGGGTTGTGCTCCCTGAGAACAACACTTGAGCTCATGCTGACAGTCCAGCCGGTCCACCCGTGACCAGCATGCAAGCATCAGTGTCTGTCCCAAATTTGTCCCTCGTCCTCCAGTACCCACTGAGACAGTCACAGACGTGCCTCCATCATACTCACGCATGCAGAGCAGCCGAGGTCATGTCCCCGGGAGGGGGCTGGTGCAGAACTTGACCAGGTGTGCTCTGTGTGGGCTCCTGCACAGAGAGGGGCTGCTGGTGCTGCAGGGCCGCCTGGGTGCAATCCCAGCCTGGTCACCGTGGTGTGACCTTCGACAAGTATGTGGCCTCTGCCCAGGTAGGTTCCTGGTCTACACAGGGCCTTGGGAGGGTGGGAGGAGATCATCCACACAGCTTCCCGAGCCTGGCACACAGTGGGTATGGTCAGCTCTTATGGAAAGTCTGGGCTGGGTTCTGGATGGGGGAGCCCCTGGCATGTCCCTTCATGGAGGGTGACACTGTGGGAGTGGACAATGGTCCCAGGGGATGTGTTGAGTGGGGAGCAAAGAGAGCTTAGGGCAAAACCACCCCAAGGGTTCTAACCTGAGGAAGGAGGACCCCAGGGAACAATGAGGGAGCGAGAGAACCAGTTTCCAGAAGGCATCGAATGCTGCTGAGGGCTCCAGTTCACAGAAACCAAGAAGAATCCCTGGGGTGTGGTCAGGTGGGAATCCTTAGACCCCTGCCAGAACCATCCCCTGTCTTGGAAAGCAACAGGATCAGGAATATGTCACCCGCAGGGAAGATAGCAGGCCGTGACTACACAGGGAACGCTTCTAGGGGACTGATCCTGCTGGGACTGTTGAAGATTCCAGAAAGCAGAGCCAGTGGATGACCGGTGGGCCAGTGGGTTGGGGGACTGGGTGGTCATGAAGGGTGTGGGAAGGGTGTTGAGGAGCAGACGGGCAGCCACCAGCTCAGGACACTACAAAAATCCAATCAGAGATTTCAGAAAGATACTAACCAGAGAGGTGGTCCCTTGGCAGGAGACTTGTGGGGACAAATTTGATGGATGGAGTAAGGAGTGTTGTCAGTGCAGAGACTCCCCCCATACTCCTTGCCTCCTTAGTGGCTGTTCTAGCAACTGGCAAAACAGACCCATCCTTTCCCCATGAGCAGAGTTCTGAGTGGAGGGAAGTTGAGTGTCCTATTGGGGAGCAGGATTTCCTGACAGGGAAGCAGAGATGGGCAGGGGAAGGGGGACTGTTGAGATGTGTGAGAAATAGCCAGGAGGCCGGAATTAGCCTGATAGAGGAATGGAGGACTTGAGGGGAGAGCAGTGGAGGATGGAGGTGGACAGACCCTGTGGAGCTGGGTGGGACAAGGTGAGGTTTTCATTCTGAGTCATTATAGCACACTATAGGTGGAGCCAAGGTACCAAGTAGCATTGAAATGATAAAGGCATGCTCCAGTTTTCATGGTTAAAATCACTCCTTCATATTTACTGTTATTTAATGAGAAGGAGTGGGACTTTCTGAATGATGCAGCTGTCTATAAGAGTTCTAAAAGTAATTTTTAACCACAAGGCTTATACTGTTTATACAAATTGTACATGTGGTTTCTTAGAGCTTTTTAAATGGTTAAAAATAAAAGCTTACTAATGGAGGGAAAAAAAAGTGGATGCATTTGGGACTTCACTGGCGGGCCAGTGATTAAGAATCCATCTGCCAGTGTAGGGGAAATGGGTATGATCCCTGGTCTGGGAAGATTCTACATGCTTCAGGGCAATTAAACCGGTGCATCACAATAACTGAGCTCGGGCTGTATAGCCTGCAAGCTGCAACTACTGAGCCTGTGTGCTGCAACTGCTGAGACCCTAGCACCTGAACCTGTGCTCTGAAAAAAGAGAGGCCACTGTAATGAGAAGCTTGCACACTATAAGGAAGAATATCCCCTGCTTACCACAGCTAGAGAAAGCCTATGCGTAGCAATGGAGATCCAGTGCAGCCAAAAATAAAGAAGCAAAATAAAAAACAGTGGATGCACTTGCAAAATTGTTGTTTCGTCACTCAGTCATGTCCGACTCATTGTGACCCCATGGATTGCAGCGTGCCAGGCTTCCTTGTCCATCACCAACTCCTGGAGCTTACTCAAACTCATGTCTGTAGAGTCGGTGATGCCATCCAAACATCTCATCCTCTGTTGTCCTCTTCTCCTCCTGCCTTCAATCTTTCCCAGCATCAGGATCTTTTCAAATGAGTCAGTTCTTCACATCAGGTGGCCAAAGTATTGGAGTTTCATCTTCAGCATCAGTCTTTCCAATGAATATTCAGGACTGATTTCCTTTAGGATGGACTGGTTGGATCTCCTTGCAGTCCAAGGGACTCTCAAGAGTCTTCTCCAGCACCACAGCTCAAAAGCATCAATTCTTTGGCCCTCAACCTTCTTTATAGTCTCTCACATCATACATGACTACTGGAAAAATCATAGCTTTGACTAGGTGGACCTTTGTGGGCAAAGTAATGTCCCTGGTTTTTAATATGCTCTCTAGGTTTGTAATAGCTTTTCTTCCAAGGAGCAAGTGTCTTTTAATTGCATGGCTGCAGTCACCATCTGCAGTGATTTTGGAGCCCCCCAAAATAAAGTCTTTCACCATTTCCATTGTTTTCCCATCTATTTGCCATGAAGTGATGGGACTGGATGCCATGATCTTTGTTTTTTGAATGTTGAGTTTTAAGCCAGCTTTTTCACTCTTTCACCTTCATCAAGAGATTCTTTAATCCCTCCTCACTTTCAGCCATAAGAGTGGTATCATCTGAATTTCTGAGGTTATTGATATTTCTCCCAAAAATCTTGATCCCAGCTTGTGCTTCATCTAGCCCATCATTTTGCATGATGTACACTGCATAGACGTTAAATAAGCAGGGTGACAAAATACAGAGCCTTGATGTACTCCTTTCCCGATTTGGAACCAGTTCATTTTTCCATGTCCAGTTCTAACTGATGCTTCTTGACCTGCATACAGGTTTCTCAGGAGGCAGGCAAGGTGGTCTGGCATTCCCATCTCTGAGAATTTTCCACAATTAGTTGTGATCCACAGTCAAAGGCTTTAGTGTAGTCAATTAAGCAGAAGTAGATGTTTTTCTGGAATCCTCTTATTTTTTCTGTAGCTGAAGCCAATAGAACCAGGAGGGTGAGGAGGAAGCTGCCAGAGGACGATGTTCCTCTGAATGGTTCCAGCGTCCATCAGGCAGTTTCCAGGAAGATGAAAGAGGCCCCCAAATGTCACTCTTCATGTCTTTGACCATAACTGGGTGTCAGTGTCTGACAGGCTGACGCTGTCCCTGAATGCTGCAGGAGCAGGGATGCTGAGTGTGGCTGCACATGTGCCCAGGACCCAAGCTCCTCCCAGAACTGATTGATAAGGGGCCCCAGGAAAGTCCCTGGTCCAGCCCTCAGTCAGCAGAGGACACAGGATGGCAGCGGGAGAGGACCCACAGAGGCTGCCAGAACCGGGTCACTGAGACTTTGGCGACTGGCCATGCCTGAGCAGGGGCGGAGGGTCAGATGGGGTTGGACAAGGGAGGCTGGAGGGGAGGCCAGGTGAGATGCAGGATTGAACTTGGGAGGCTGTGGGAGGGGGCAGTTCCTGAGAGGAAGGTGGAGGTTGGGGTCCCGCCACACTTGCTCTCGCTCAGAACCTTCCTTGTCCGGAGGCTTGGCTCTCACTGTCGTAGGATTATGGACAAAATTGTGATGAACTGCAGAGTCAGTGGGTCTGTGTGACCGGTGCATGGTGTCACCAGGAGGAACTCGGGCAAAGGCTGTTCTGGCCTTGCTGTGTGCTCAGGGGTGCGGGTGGGGTGGCACTGCCCCTGCCCTGAATTGGGTTTGACTAAAGGCCCCAGCAGCTTGGGGAGTGGGTGGGTTTCTCCCTGTCACTCTGCTCTGCCAACCTCTGCAGTGGCTTCTGTGTGGCCACCTCTCCAGCTGGACAGGCTCTTCCTCTGAGGGTGGGTGTCGGCTCCTCCCACAGTGCCCCAAGGCCCATAGAGGGCAATCACAGGATACAGAATACTTATACATGGTTCCCAGAATGTAGTGAACGTTCAGGAAGGACGTGCTATTGTTTGTTCCTGGAAGGCCAGGTCCCATGTTCCTCCTCTGGTAGCTTTGTTGTTGGGAAACACTCTGATTTCTGGTGAAATGAGCCACCAAGATTTCAACCTTCACATGGCCCCATCCTTGTTCATGTCCCTTTGTTCCCCTTCCTGCAGGCCCAGGGGCGCACGCTGCTTCTGTCTCCTGCGTCACCCATTTTTTCTTCTTATGGGAATAGAACACCATCTCCCCAGCTCCCACTCCTGGCGTCCCTGAAACATGTCCTGTGAATTGAAGAAGTCACTGTTACGAAACAAGCAAAGAAGGGAGAAGAAAGGAGAAATACAGGGTTTAGAATCTCCCAAAATGTTTTTACTTTTGTCCTGGTCCCTGGACCCCTTTCTGAGGTCATTCTGCTTGCAGGTTGAGGCTCTCCTGGGTGAAGAGGGGCTAGGATGGGGGACTAGGATGGGGTTGTAGCCCTGAAGATGGGGGGCTGGGATGGGGGAATATCCTGAGTGATGAGGGGCTGTGATGGGGGGCTGTCCTGAGTGATGAGAAATAATGTGACCATTATTTTTTCAAAAAATTTTTTCTGTCTGCCCCTCTACATCCTTTTGTTTTGTTGTTTGTTGTTTTGGTCTCTCAGTCGTGTCTGACTCTTTGTGACCCCTCCCATGGACTGTTGCCCACCAAGCTCCTCTGTCCATGGGATTTCCCAGGCAAGAATACTGGAGTGGGTTGCCATTCCCTCCTCTAGGAGATGTTCCTAATCCAGTGTGGAGGACTCCAATTACACAATGATCAGGCCACTTGAAGTTGTTCCCCAACTCAATGATGCTTGGTTCTTTTCTTAAAAAAGTTAATTAATTAATTAATCTTGCTGTGCTGGATCTCCGTTGCTGAGGGGACTTTTCTCTAGTTGCAGGGACCGGGGGCTCCTCTCCAGTTGCAATGCATGGGCTTCCCTTTGGAGTGGCTTCTCTTGTGGAATACAGGCTCTAGAACATTTGGGCTTCAGTAGTTGCAGCACACAAGCTCAGAAGATGACTTTTACACATATGAAAAGATATTCAACCTCACCATAATAAGAAATATACAATTTAAAATATATGATGATACCATCATTGTTCACTGATAAGACTGGCAAAAATGTATAATTGATAATACACTGTGTGTGGGAGGATTGGAGGAAAAACTTCTCTCCTATGTTGCTGGTGGGGATGTAGATTGGTTATAGTCATTGTAGAGGGAGCTTTGGCCATATCTGTCAACCAGAACTAGAAACACATATCCTTTTAGTCCACAGTTTCACCTCAACAAATTCATCTTACTGACATACTTACATATATATGTATATGCATATGTGTGTGCATATACATTTACTACATTCACTAGAGCAGAAATTTGGGAGCAACTTGAATGTTCAGGAGCAGAATACTAGTTAATTGCAAAGTGGTACATTTGATGTGTGTTGAGCTTCATGGTGTGTTGTCAGCTTCAGGGCATTATGCATTTCATGGCTCCTAGTGAACCCAGTTCAGGGATGGACATGGGAAGGAGAGATTGGCTTTTCATTTTGTGTATATTTTTTGTAGTCTTTAAACATTGAACATGTGCAAGTATTATCAATGATAAAAATAATATTTAAAATGTGTTGCTGAATCTTGTTAAATTCCTCCTTATTAACCTGACCCCACTGCTATATCTGTCTAATCTCCAGGCCTTACTGATTTTACTATCTAAAATTTTCTCAAATCTGTTTCCATTTCTACCCATCCCCTTTCCCATTTCTGCCTCCCTCTCTCCTGCAAGGAGAGATGTCAGACAGGATGAAGCACAAGCTGGAATCAAGATTGCTGGGAGAAATATCAGTAACCTCAGATATGCAGATGACATCCCCCTTATGGCAGAAAGCAAAGAGGAATTAAAGAACCTCTTGATGAAAGTGATAGAGGAGAGTAAAAAAGTTCGCTTAAAACTCAACATTCAGAAAACTAAGATCATGGCATCCAGTCCCATCACTTCTTGGCAAATAGATGGGGAAACAATGGAAACAGTGAGAGACTTTATTTTTGGGGGCTCCAAAATCACTGCAGATGGTGACTGCAGCCGTGAAACTAAAAGATGCTTGCTCCTTGCCTCTTGGAAGAAAAGCTATGACCAACCTAGATAGCATATTAAAAAGCAGAGACATTACTTTTCAACAAAGGTCCATCTAGTCAAAGCTATGGTTTTTCCAGTAGTCATGTATGGGTTGGAGTGAAAGTGAAAGTCGCTTAGTCATGTCCAACTCTTTGCCACCCATGGATTGTACTGTCTATGGAATTCTTCAGGCCAGAATACTGGAGTGGGTAGCCTTTCTCTTCTCCAGGGGATCTTCCAAACCCAGGGATTGAACCCAGAGTCTCTTGGACTGCAAGAAGATTCAACCAGTCTATCCTAAGGAAGATCAGTCCTGGGTGTTCACTGGAAGCACTGATGTTGAAACTGAAACTCCAATACTTAGGCCACCTCATGTGAAGAGTTGACTCATCGGAAAAGACCCTGATACTGGGAAGGATTGGGGGCAGGAGGAGAAGGGGAAGACAGAGGATGAGATGGCTGGATGGCATCACCGACTCGATGGACATGGGTTTGGGTAGACTCTGGGAGTTGGTGATGGACAGGGAGGCCTGGCATGCTGCAATTCATGGGGTTGCAAAGAGTCGGACACGACTGAGCGACTGAACTGAACTGAACTGATCCACATTGCAGGTAGATTCTTTACCAGCTGAGCTACCAGAGAAGCTCAAGAATACTTGAGTGGGTAGCCTATCCCTTCTCCAGTGGATCTTCCTGACCCAGAAATTGAACTAGGGTCTCTTGCAATGCAGGCGGATTCTTTACCAGCTGAGCTATGAGGGAAGACCAATGGATGTGAGAGTTGGACTATAAAGAAAGCTGAGCACTGAAGAATTGATGCTTTTGAACTGTGGTGTTGGAGAAGACTCTTGAGAGTCACTTGAACTGCAAGGAGATCAAATCAGTTCATCGTAAAGGAAATCAGTCCTGAATATTCATTGGAAGGATTGATGCTAAAGATGAAACTCCAGTACTCTGGCCACCTACTGGGAAGAACTGACTTCTTTGGAAAAGACCCTGATGCTGGGAAATATTGAAGGCAGGAGAAGAAGGGGACAACAGAAGATGAAATGTTTGGATGGCATCACCAACTCTATGGACATGAATTTGAGCAAGCTCTGGGAATTGGTGATGTACAGGGAAGCCTGTTGTGCTACAGTCCATGGGGTTGCAGAGCTGGACACGACTGAGTGACTGAACTTCTGCAAAGTGCAATTTAAGGGCCTCATGTCCAGGTGGCGCTAGTGGTAAAGAACCTGCCTGCCAGTGCAGGAGACAGAAGAGAAATGGGTTCAGTCTCTGGGTTGGGAAGATCCTTTGGAGGAGGGGATAGCAACCCACTCCAGTATTCTTGCTTGGAGAACCCCTATGGACAGAGAGGCCTGGTGGGCTATAGTCCATAGGTCACAAAGAGTCGGACACGACTAAAGCAACTTGGCATGCACACATTGTCCGTGGAGTCTCCCTGACTTTCTTCCCCTGGTATGAGCTCAGTTCTAGATATATTAGGTTTGGAGTGCTTGGGGTACACATCTGAAACTGGAGCTCAGGAGAGGTTTAGATTAAAGATGCAGATTTGGGAGTCATTAGGTACATTTGTGGCTGTGTTCTTGGGCACGTGAGTTGATTGGTGGTTACCAACCAGAATGCTAGGGTTTTCATCTAGGACTGAGAATTGGGAACTGCTGTTTCTGGGATGGAATCTGGTTGTCAGGGGTAGTTTCTCCTAGGCCTCCAATTTGATATGGGGCTTCTGAATAGGAGGAGCTGTAAAAACATAGTGAACTGCATCTAGCAGGATTTCCTCTGCCTGCCCAGGAGACTGCACAGTGTGTGTTTTCCCACAGTTTGGATGTCATCCAGAAGCCCCTCCCATGCCCACAGTGCAGGGCTCTGCAGAGAGAAGGCGTTTCCCTCCATTGTCTCCTGGGACACCCCAGAGAGCTTCCAGTTGAGCAGCGCGTCCATTCACGACACAGCTGCTGCGTGATGCCCCTGGGCTCAGCATGGGAGCCAGCCTGGTGGGAAAGCATGGGTGACAGGTCTGACCCCAGTGCCTTTGCTCGGTATAGCAAGGCTCTGACGTCACCCAGCCTGGACATGGGAAGAAAGCTTGGCCCTGCTGAAGGCTGATTGACCTGAGGGTCAGGATGGAGCCATGCTGAGTGTGAACTTTAAACAGGAAACAGACAGGTCTGTCCTGGAAGCCTATTGTCCTCTTGCTGAATGGCCATAGTTTCCACCCTCCCAGAACGGAGTAGCCCTGAACCCGAAACATCAGAGCTGAAGGCCATAATGAATGGGCTGGCACAGCAGAGCCACAGGCACGTCCCATTCCTCTCTTCTGTATTAACACCCCCAGCCTTCAGTCTGAGTCCCTTACCTCCCTCGAAGATCTGGTAGGGCCAAAATGCCCTGTTACCTGTGTGCAGTTTACTGTGAATGATGGTGGTGGCTGTTCAAACATCAGACTGAGAGGTTGTTGCCGAGCCACAAAAGACTCCGGGATTCTTGGCCTCCAGAGGAGAGGAATTCAATCCAGGGCCGATGATGAGGCTAGATCGCTCAGAGCTTTTGTGTAATAAAGTTTTATTAAAGTATAAAAGAGATAGAGAAAGCTTCATCATAGATGTCAAAAGAGGGCAGAAAGAGTGCCCCCCTGCTAGTCTTTAACCAGATGTTATACAACTACCAGCAGGCTGCTAATTAGAGAAAGGGACTGTCTCAACACTCAGAGACTGGCACCAGGCCCCTCATCCACAACATGCATTTTGAGATAACATTGGCACAAGGTGAATCATCCTGGGCCATAAAACAATTGACATGAATTTGACGGAAGGCAGGTTTCCAAGTAAATATATAGTTTCATTAACATAGATTAGGAGAACAATGTATAAGTAAAACATACTGGTTTGTTGAGCCCTTATTGGTTCTGAGTCTTAAGCAGAACCCACTTGAAGAAAGGCAGAGTCTAGGGTACATACATAGTTCATTAACATAGCTTAAGAAAAACATTCCCATAAGAAAAATGCATTGGTTAGCTCAAGGTTTGAGAAAAATTAAGTTCAGGTGGAATCAGGTGTCTTCATAGCAACACAGAATTTTGAAGAGAAACCTCCTTTTAAATTTGTATCAGTTCAGTTCAGTCACTCATTCATGTCTGACTCTTTTGCAACCTCATGGACTGCAGCATGCCAGGCTTCCCTGTCCATCACCAACTCCTGAAGCTTACTCAAACTCACATCTATAGAGTTGGTGATGCCATCCAAACATCTCATCCTCTGTTGTCTCCTTCTCCTCTTGCCTTCAATCTTTCCCAGCATCAGTGTCTTTTCCAACGAGTCAGTTCTTCGCATCAGGTGGCCAAAATATTGGAGTTTCACCTTTAGCATCAGTCCTTCCAATGAACACTTAGGACTGATCTCCTTTAGGATGGACTGGTTGGATCTCCTTTCAGTCCAAGGGACTCTCAAGAGTCTTCTCCAACACCACAGTTCAAAAGCATCAATTCTTTGGCACTCAGCCTTCTTTATAGTCCAACTCTCACATCCATACATGACTACTGGAAAAACCATAGCTTTGACTCGATGGACCTTTGTGGGCAAGGTAATGTCTCGGCTTTTTAATATGCTGTCTAGGTAGGTCATAGCTTTTCTTTCAAGGAGCAAGTGTCTCTTAATTTCAGGCTGCAGTCACCATCTGCAGTGATTTTGGAGCCCCCCAGAATAAAATCTCTCACTGTTTCCATTGTTTTCCCATCTATTTGCCATGAAGTGATGGGACTGGATGACATGATCTTAGTTTTCTGAATGTTGAGTTTTAAGCCAACTTTTTACTCTCCTCTTTCACTTTCATCAAGAGACTCTTTAGTTCTTCTTTGCTAAGTTTAGTTCTTCTTAAATTTGTATAGAGAAGGGAAAAAAATCTGACATGTAGTTTGTTTCCTCCTGCCGCTTGAGAGAGATAAAAAACGTCTGACACAGCCTATTTCCTTCGTTTGGAGGCCCCTAGCCTTCCTGCCTGTTACCCTCTCAAGACCAATGCATGTCTGTTTCCCCATTATCAGGTAGTCCTCTGGGCTCCCTCCTTCTGACTTTATTCTACTCAGATAACAAATATGAAAAAACAATCACTGCTTGACTTTGAGTTTCAAGACTGACTTGAATTTCTAGTGAGGCAATAGGTCAGAGAGCCAGGCTTCATTGTGCTTGAGATGGGACGTCTAAACTCCACACCTTTCAGGCAAAGCTCAGGGTTCTGAGGACACTGTGTGATGTCTGCACTGTTCACGCACCTGTCATATTTCTTCCTGTCCTACCTGTCAACTCTGTCTCTGCCTCTTCCTATCTCTGCTGTTCCTAGTGTGCTGAACTGGTTAGGGATCAAGGGGTCCCCACACATCTTCAGTAGACTCTTGCTTCTCTCATTGGCAATCACTCTATTGGTGTAGACATCTGGAAAGAGTGAATATGTATGTTCTCTATGCTGCAGGTGGAGGTAGATGAAGTGGTGGGGACTGCATGTTGGGTCAGCCAACCCCCTGGTACATTGACTTGGTTATTCTCTTCCTGAGGATGCCAGGGTTGTCTGAAATCAATACCTTGCTGCCACCCTGCATCTGGTGATTGACATCCTCCACAGACCCCTTCTTGGAGCCCTGTGAGAGTCTCTCTGGAAGGTCTGCTCTGCAGCAGAGTTCCTGTTTGTGGGCATGCACCAGCTTCACCTTCTGAGTGCTGCCTATTGCTTTCCGAGATGGCTGAATCCCGTTTATTCTCCTCCTGGTGGACCAGGAAGATTCCCATTTCTTCACATTTTAGCCAGCACTTAGTATCATATCACTTCCAACTTTTGTGTATGATTCTATTTGGTATAAACTGGCCTGTCCTTTTAAAAGCTGTGCTTTATCTTATTACCAGTGAGGGCTGGGGTGTCCCATAGACTCATTAGACAATTGGGCTTCCTTTCCCATGATTCCTGTTCATTCCCATCCATCTGTTGGAGTTTCTGACTTTGCATCGTTCATTCCAGGAATTCCTCACAGTCCAGATTTTACTGCCATCTTAAGATGTGGTTTCACCCATTAATTTGGAGATGGTGTTCTTCACTGGACAGAGTCCTTCATATGGATGTCATCAAATCCATCCCTTGTTCACTTTGTGGTTATGCTTTTTTCTAAGAAGGCTTATTATTTTCATTTTATTTAAGGAGACTCTCCATATACCTAGTGATGAAGAGCCTACCATGCTGTTCCCATGGTTTTATCACTATACCTTTCCAAGTGAGGTCTTTAATATGCATGGGGCCCACCTTTGTCAATGTTGTGATGTGGGGGCTGGCTTTCTCCATGTCAGGAACAAGGAACCAAACCTCCCACAAAACTGTCCTTTCTCCTCTGCTTTCTGGTGTGGCGCCCTCCCACATTGAGCTCCTCACAGGGGCCTTTGTCTGTTTTGGAGCAGGATCAGCTTGTCTTTGCGGTGGGTTGTCAGGAAGAGCCCTGGGTCATTCTTGTGGATTTCCTGGCCCAGCACATGCACAGAGAAAGCCGTTAGTCTAGGGGAAGGAAAAAAGGAGGGAGAAGACACCAACTAGAACCCATTTTGACTGAGAGATGCACGTTTACATCAGGACCAAATACAGAGATGACTGGCCAGAGACCAACCCAGAAAACGCCCCATATAAGCAACCTAAGCTGCCCCTATTGGAGGTAACTCACTCTGAGCTCATCTCTGTGCTCTTTCACATGTATTTTGTTTTCTTCCACATGTCCTTTGCTTCAAATACATGCTTTGATCTTTTTCACAATGTTGGTTTCTTTGCTGAATTCTTCCTTCAGTGAAGACAAGAACCAAGGTCCTTCTTCCAGCTTTTCATCTCTGAAATCAGTCTGGGAGGGCAAATCCTGCCTCTATTCCTTTTCCAAAGGGCTCAGAGCTGTCTGCAGATCTTCTCTGTCCTATACGAATTCTAGAATGTGCTTGTTTGCATTCTTCCAGCTAGAGATTTGAATGGAAAGGCACTGAATTCGTAGTCTATACAACTGAAACTTTCCACATACCTGTGTTAACAGTCCGACTGCCTCTTACCTTCTGCACGGAGCCCAGGGTTGGGGCAGCGGTGGGGCCGCCTCTGGTGTCTATGACTACAGCGCTAACGCACTCAGCGTGGGGCTGCGGAAGGAGCCCACCAGTGCCTTGCTGGGTGAGCCTGTGTTAGATAACAACGCCCGTGAAAGTGCTTTGCAAACCTGGAGGCAGCACGCAGAGGGGTGCAAACCATGGGTCGGTGCAACACGGGGCTCAGTTCTGTCTCTCCCCTCCTGGGTGTGTGGCCTCAGGCAGGTAGGGGCTGGCTTCCTCACGTGCATCATGAGAGATTCCTTCAGCCCAGGGTCACTTCGAGGATCAGAGTAACTCCTGACATGAAGGAAGCACCATGTATGCATCAGCTATTAGCGTTATTATTGAAGCTGATGTGAAGGTAAAAAGATACTAATTCTATTTAAAAAACCATCTTCTGATGGCTAACGTGAATCTGCTGGCGGGTTGCTTTGGCACACTTGATGTGTTTTCCATCTGTCTTAGTCAGCTCGGTTGCCATAACAACATATTACAGACTGGCGGCTCAAACCGCATTGATTTCTCACAGTCTGGAGGCTGGAAATCTGAGATCAGTAGTGCTGTGTTCTGGTGAGAGGCCTCTTCCAGGCCTGTAGGTGGCTGTCTTCCTGCTATGTTCACACATGTCAGAGAAACAGAGAGAGAGAAAGAGCAAGAGACAGCCCTGGTGTCTCTTCCTTTGATAAGGCCACCAGTCCTGTGAGATTAGTGCCCCATCGTTATGACCTCATTTAACCTTAATCATTTTCCTAAAAGCCCAACATCTTTTTCTAAAAGTCACATTGGAGATACAGCTTCATCACATGAACTTTGGGAGACACAATTCAGTCCATAGCACTGTCCTGCGGTGCAGGATACAGAGATGGAAAGGCTTCCCTGTCTATTCGGCTGAGACCTCAGGGCCCCACTGCCTCCCTTTGTGGAGGGAGGTGACCGGCTGGGACTTACCTCTGAGGTAAGGCAAGGGACAGCCCACCGGAGGGGACTCAGGGCAGTGGGGCTGCCATCCGGGAGCCCTCAGGGCTGTGTTCTCAGCCCAATGTCATAAACGTGTGATGGAGGCACAGAGTACTCTGGGACCCGGGGCAGAGGCTGTGTCGTGCCCGAACTCTGTGCGCTGCCCTCAGTGAGGTCCCTGCCCCTGCTCTTGTTCCCCAAGGCCAGTGAAGCCCCTCCTTCCTCTTCTCCTTGCCCTAGCACAGCTGTGCCCCTCGACTCCCCCTGCTTCCTGTCTCGGAGTCTTCCATGCTTTTGGGGGTGCCCCTTCAGCAGGGGCCTGTGCCAGGGCAGTCAAATGTTTGCCCCACTTCCAGCCCTTGGGCCAATGCCTTTGCATGGAAAGTACCGGAGCACTGACCTGGGAGGGTGCCTGGGGAGGTGACAGCTGCTAGGTGACAGGCAGTAGGAAGACATAGGCTTGTGCTCTAAAACAGCTCTCCTGAGAGTGCAGAGGCTATCTCACCCTGAGTCTGTCAGGGAGCAGAGTCTGGCCAGGGTCCCGGGAAACCTCGGAGAGGGGAGCTCTTGAAATAGCCCAGGCCAGTGGTTTCCAGAGGCACTGGGATGGTGGATCTGCGGGGGAGAGGTTACATGAGGCCCAGAAGCAGGATGATCTTCAGGCTCCTGGTGGGTCAGAGGTCCAGTGAGTCCCAGAGAAGGGCCTGTGTGGACAGAGCTCACAGACGAAGCCCCGCATTCATCTGACATGGGTTTGGGTCATCTTTCCAGAAAACCCAAACCCTGGTTCACATATGATGCTACTTAAAAAATAAAACACTTTATTTTGAATAACTTAAAATATATTAGGAAGGTTGCAAGAAATCCCATACACTTTTACCAGGATCACCACCTGTGACCATGGCACACAAGCACGACCTTCTTGCCCTCTTTTCTGTCTATAGACCTACTCCTATCTGTGCATGTTACGTATATGCGCACACACGTACTTTATGTGCTTCTTATGCTCCTTTATGTACATGTGTATACCAGGACACCAGGGTGCAACTGGACTATTGTAACTGAAAGTGGGCGCCAGCTGATCTCCACTCAAAAGCCAATAAAGAGGCAAGGTTGATGGTAAGGAAAATTTGCTGTGTTTCAGACGCTGGCAACTAGGAGTTGGTGAATTTACTCCTGTCCAAAGGCTGACTTCCCACCTCTGACAATCAGTAGGCATGAGCTTTTATAATAAGACAGAGAGAGGCGGCTACATGTAGAGACAACAAGTCAGCTCTCTCAGTCACCTTGAAATTAGTCATGCGGGGGTCTGACCAGCGTCATCTCTATTGTTTTAAGTACAGTTAATTTCTAGTTCCAGGGTTGATTTGTTCTCATTTCCCTGGGGCCAGTTCTTGGAATTGGGGCAGCTTCTGTCATGGCTACAGTCTGGTCCTCAAGCAGTTAACTTCTTGCATTCGCTGGAGGGTTCACTGTCTGTAAGACAGCTCACAAGTATCCTCAGAGTATTATCTGTAGCCCTTGAAGAGGAGCTAAGGATCCTTGACTTTGCTTAATGACTCAACTATTATTAAATGGTCTCCTTTGACTATTTTCCTTCATTTCTGCATTTTGTGATTTCTACATTTCTGATTAAACTTATTCTTTGGCTTAAGTTTTTTTTCACAGATGAAAGGGGTGAGAACCATAGTGTCCTGCTCCATTTTATTATCTCTGGGTAAAGAGATCATGAAGTGATAGAGTGGAAACACTGTAGCTTGAACAAAAGCTGGCAGACCTAGACAGAGGGAGGAGATGTTAGACCTCCCCACTGTGCAATGAGGCCGCTTGGCTGTGAGCCTGGGCGATCCTTCAAGGAAAGCTAAGACCAACCTCGGGCTGACTCGGGTCCGCAGGGCTGCCCCCCTCCCACTGCAGGCCTGGGTGCACTCACCAGAGAGGGCTGCCTCCTCCTCCCTGCCAGCAGGTGGGTGGCCAGCGCCCAGTGCCTCAGGGGCAAGCCTGCCCCCAGGGCTAAAAGGCAACACAGCTGCCAGGGGAGCCCAGGAGGCCATTTCTTCTTTCCGCACCCAGGGTCAAACTCACATTATACTCAGGGTCACACCCTCACACCCATGGTCTCACAGCACACCCAGGATCACATCCACACACACCAAGGTCACCCTCAAGCTAAGCTGTCCCATTCCCTTGTTGGCCTGCTTTGGTTCCTCCTGGGTTAGGGCTGAGGCAGGCTTCCCTGGTAGCTCAGCTGATAAAGAATCCGCCTGCAATGCAGGAGACCCCAGCTTGATTCCTGGGTCAGGAAGATCCCCTGAAGAAGGGATAGGCTACCCACACCAATATTCTTACTTGCAAACTTCCATGGACAGATGAGCCTGGTGGACTACAGTCCATGGGTTTGCACAGGGTTGGACACAACTGAGCGACTAAAGACAGCACAGCACAGGGGCCAGGTTCTGGCCTTTCTGAGCGCTGCAGGAAGGCTGTGGCTTGGGGGCTGCCCATGTGCTGCCAAGAGAAGTTTTGGTTCCTGGGAAATTACCCTGTGTTTCCCTCCCTCTCTTTGGCCTTGGGAAGTCTCCCTAGGGCTGCAGAATGGGTATCACTTGACACCAAAGCCCTGAGTCACCCTGGGTGCCCCCTCCTCCCCTCCTGGCCTCGATCCCCCAACACCAGAGCCAACCTCTGAGCTCTTCTGGGGGCCCAGAGTGGGATTCTTCTTAAACCAGGCCAGTTCCAGCTGGTACAAGGCGTCTTGGTGGGATGGAGGTGGGGGTAGTTGGGAAAGTTCGGAAAGAGAGGCAGTGATGGCCGCTCTGGCATTTGCCCAGAGCTCTCCGGGTGTGCAAGGACACACTCACCCCCTTGGCAGCCCCTCTTGCTTGCTGCAGACTCCCTGGGGAAGTGGAGGGGGCATGTTACCCCTGGGCCTTGGTATGCCAGCCAGTCCTACCCCACCCATTTCCTGTGATCTGGTTGCATTGTGCTCAGTCATGTCTGACTCTTTTGCAACCCCGTGGATTGTAGCCCGCCAGGCTCCACTGTTCATGGGATTTCCCAGGCAAGCATAATGAAGTCATTTGCCATTTCCTTCTCCAGGGGATCTTCCCCCCCCCAGGGACTGAACCCATGTCTCCTGCATTGCAAGAGGATTCTTTACCATCTGAGCCACCGGGAAAGCCCCGGTGAGGGGAGAGCAAAGGCAGCTAGGTGGAGCTGGGTGCTGAAATCCAGGCAGTTTTTCTGGGGAAGTCTCAAGGGTCCTACAGGCTGCCGAATCCTCAACTTTGAGGACCGGACAGTCCTTTGCTGCTCAGAAACTTCCCACCCCTCAGGTGAGCACCCGAGAGATGACCAACACCCTGAAGAAGACATGCCTTGTCCCCTCCCCCTGCCCCAGCATCCCTCCCAAAGCTGCCTGACTGTAGACCTGGCATCTGGGAACGCTGCAGGGAGCACGGTGTCAGTGCTTCTCTTCTCGGTGAACCGAGAGCTTGGCCTCTGCTGAGTGACAGGTAGCTGATGTTCCCATACAAACTGCATATAATTTTAGCTCAAAGCAGAGCCACTAAGTTTTCTAGCTGCCTGGTGTGGGTTTATTGAAAGCTGAGGCACAGGGCCCTGAGGTTTTGAAGGAGTGGATGGAAGCGTGTGGACTGGCCAGGCTGGGCCCTCTGGCCTGCAGGGCACTGGCTTTTACAGGGGTGTCCTGAGCCTCATCCTTCCCCACACTGGGTCCCCCCCACACTCCCAGAAAGCCTCCTGCCCTGCTCCATCAGGGTTCTGCTGGACTGCAAAGGATCCCACCTTGCAGTTTACCTGGGTTCAACCTCAGAGTCTTAATTCAGAGACTGGCTGGGGGCGTTAGATGTGAGGGGCTCTGCCACAGCTGGGGCCCCTTCTCAGGGGCCTGACTGTCCCCGGGGCTCTGTGGAAAGGCCTTGGGCCAGCCTTCTCCCGAGAGAGAGCAGAGCCCCTGGCCTGGCCCCCTCCGTGTGTGCCCCTCACGTCGCTCTGCAGACATGGAAGCCTTGCAGCAACGTGGCCCTCGCTTACCCCCTCAGGAGGCTTTGTTATAGTGGCCCTAGCATATGAATGCAGTATCCAACTTTAGCTTCATGATACTTTTTATTTATTTATGACTGTGCCGGCTCTTCGTTGCTGTGCGGAGGCCATCTCTAGCTGCAGCGAGTGGGGCTCCTGTCTGTCACGGTGTGTGGGCGTCTCACTAAGGTGGCTTCTCTTGTTGCGGGGCACGGGCTCTGCGCACACGGGCGTTAATAATTGCAGCTCTCCGGCTCAGTCGCTGTGGCTTGTGGGCCCCAGAGCTGGCTTCGGTAATTGTGACGCATGGGCATAGTTGCCTGTGGCATGTGGAATCCTCCCGGACCAGGGGTTGACTGTGTTTCCCCTGCACTGGCAGGCGGACTCCCATCCACTGTGCTGCCAGAGGAGTCTGCTTCACAATATTTTTTTAACCTTATCAGCACATGACAATTCCTATGTCCAAGTTATCATCCCAATGGAAACTTGAAAAGGAGCAAATCTGTTCTTGTATAGATGAACATGTGTAATAACTCAATCTTCAGTACTTTCTCTCTCTCTTTGTTAAATTTAATTTATTAAAAAAATTTCCAGATAGGGGACTTTCCTGGTGGTTTAGTGGCTAAGACTCCACGCTCCCAGTGCAGGGGGCCAGGGTTGGATCTTAGTCGGTGAACTAAGACCCCACATGCTGCAACTAAGACCTGACACACCCAAATAAATAAAAATAAAAAATAAATATTAAAAAAATTCTGGATAATCGAAGATCAATCACTAGTCAAGGACTTAGAACCAATGAGGCATCTTGGAAGTTATATTTCAGCCAACTGTAGCCACATGCTCCCTGTGAGTGTTGTTGGCCTGACTGTTAACCCCACAGCATTTGCAGCCTGGTTTGACATGTGCAACTGAGTTTTTTAAAATATAGACATTAGTTATTACAGTTCAATTTGATTGAATACATGATTACATCCTCATAGTGCTAAACATTTAGTGGAAACAATGATAGTGGCTCATAAAACCAGAATAGGAAATTTAAGGTGTTCAGATTAATTCAATGTATTAAGAGGAAATAAACACAACTACTTTGCCTGTATTGTATTCCACACCGTGATTATAATACAGGAGAAGATAAACAGTATTTTATATCAAAATGATCAGACCAGTTAAATTTGTCCAAGGATGAATTCTGACATGTAATATTAAACCAAATTTTTCTGTAATCCAAAAAATCCTTGTATAATTCTTTTGTGTTCTCAGAGCATACTGACATTTAAAAAATCTTGATATTTTAGGCTTTTTTGGGTACTGTTTCCTTTTTACTAACAACTAGTCACATTCTTTGCTCCTGGTCCTGTTGCTTAGCAACAACATCTAAATTCAAGGTTGGTGGACTTCAGTTTCATTTGCCTGTCTGAGATGGAGTCCCCCCTCCACAGCATGGGGAATTTTTTATTTTGGATAGTCAGTGTATTTGAATTCAAAGCACTAGGAGGCTTTCATTTTCTTTTTAAAGGTCTTATGGAAGTGCCAATTAAGGATTCATTAATCAATACAAACAGATTTGCCTCTAAAATGTGAGGCTTATTGATTCCCTTGGGCAGAGGCATGTCCTTCTGAATCCATCTCCTGTATTCCCAGGACTGGCTAACAGGCAAGGGCACAGACCTAAGGGCTGCACTTTCCAACTCGTTGTGGTTGCTCCCTTCTAGACACAGACCTGCCAGAGAAACCAGAACACAGAGATTTGCCCAAACGTGCCTGCAGTGGAAAACAACAGAAAAGGGCCCCTGCAGGTACACAGAGGCCTGGCATGGGCAATCGGCTGCCTAATGAATTCAAACGGAGGCCATTGTTCCCTGTCCAGCAGTGAATGCCTCCTGGCCATCATCCACCAGCACAGTGTTGGCCTGCAGGGTCCATGAGAGAAGCCAGAGGCCAGGGCTGCCCCTACTGTGGGGTCTCCAAGGATTACATAGCAAGTGGTTGTCAGAGTTGTATTTATCGCTAAACAACAAAAGACCCCCCTCCCCTGCCCCCTGCCAACTGTTTGTGTGTATCTGACAACAAAACCACACCCTGGTTTCCAAGGCTGTTGACAGCCTACTCTACCTGTCAACAAGGGTGATTACAAGCATGCAGGGACCATGGTTTATATTTTCCCACAGCGGGAGTTGCAGCTGAGGTTGGCCTCCCAGGTAGGGGTGTTTAGGAATGTTGGACCCCAATCCCCTGAGCCCTTGGGATAGACAGAGAAAGACATATAGCAAGAGAGAACCAGATCTAGTGAGCTGGCCTAAGGCTGCAGATCCTCAAAATCTTTCCTTGGTCCTACCTGGGGGTCTCAGAGGCCCCATATCCATCACCTGGCAGCCCCGGACTGGGGGCCAAGGTATTGGCTTCAGTCTGCAGAATATTGGGGACAGGGCCATGGAACTCTGCTCCTAGCCTCCACACCTCATCAGACACTGGACACAGAAGTTGGGGTGCAGTGGGTACTGGAGACAAGGAAATCTGGCTTCTACAGAGCCTGCACTCCTGGGATGATGGCCTTGCCCCTATAAAGAGGGTTTGGTCGCTGTTTCAGGGTCCAGTTTCTGCTTTCCATCTCCTAATTTCTGCCATTTTTGTAGGAAGTGTTAAGCCAGGTACCCCAAAGCACCCTTCCATAGAGGCAAACAGGACTGTTATATAATTACCTTTTTAGAGAGAAGTTTCTGGAGCCAATCATATTTTGCATGGAGCCAACCAAATACACATAGCAAGCTGAATCCTTTCCTTACCTATGAAAGAGGTCTTACTCAGAAATAATCCTACCAGTTCCTCCACATAGGGCTGAACTGCGAATTGACCATACCCCTGAAGCCTGTTACATCGCTGTTCTAGTCAAAATGCTGAGTGAGGGCTTCCATACCCAGTGCCTTCACATCTCCTGGATGGAAAGTGGTACCCACAGATGCTTGCTGTGGCCCATCCTCTGTGCAATACTACCTCGGTGAGCTTATACGGGAGGTCAATCCAAGATGAATAAGAATCTAACCAGTTTTCCTGGGCCATGCCCCAGAATCTCATGATGAATAACAGAGTATAAATGAGGTATTCCTTGGTATGGGTGCTAGCCACTAGGAGTCCTTTGGAGCTGTGTCGCCAGGAAGGTAAAAATGCTGATCACTTCCCATAGCTGAGGTGGTCCAAGTTCACCTGTCCTCTGGGATAAGGTACGTCTCAATTGTGGAGGGTTTGGAGACATCAGAGGCTGTGCCTAGAAGTTGCAAGTCTGTTCCCCACAGGTATATTTGTTGTGTTGTGTCCTGAGCTGTAGCCTTCCTTAAAGTGAATTAAACTTTGTTTGGAGTGAGGGCTCTTGGTTTTCAAGAGTTCAAATGCTTGAACTCAGGGTGCTGCTGCTGGCCACTCAGGGTGGGTGTTCATTCTGTAAGACAGGATGTCCCCCTAGCTTACCTCTCACTTGTAATCATTAAGAAACTTCTAAAGTTCTGGGCAAAGACCTCCTGAACACTTCTCTCTCTGTTACTGACCTGGCCGTCTCTCATTTCTGTGATTCAGAAGAAAGGGTACGGTCATTTCAGTAGGAGCGCTTGGAAATGGTCTCCGCAGGATGTGGCCTTTTTCCTGGACCTTGAAGGCTGGGTCACAACATGAGCGAGACCCCGCCGAGGATGAAGGCATCTGCATTCATGGAAAGCATGAGCTCTGTTGCTGGCCAGAATCTCGGCCTTCTCTGTCCACTGAAGCCAAATGAAAAATATGGAGACAGAGTTTGGAGGAAGTAGAAAGGTCGCTTTTATTTCCAGTCGGAGGAGAGGGAAAGTAGTAGGCTTGTGCCTCAGGAACTGTGCCCGCCTCCAAGGCAAGGGCTCGCAGTCAGGAGTCGGTGATGAGGAACAAAGGTTTTTTCCTTTGTTTTTGATTTTTTTCCTCTTTCACTGTTTCAAAGACAGTCATAAGCTGGTGTGAGTAACCCAGTAATTGAGTCTGGCAGTTCGGCCTTCTTTCTGAAATGTAGGAGAAGGAAATGGCTACCTACTCCAGTATTCTTGTCTAGGGAATCCCCTGCACTCCATGGGCTTACAACTGAGTGACTGACACTTCTATGTAACTACAAGGGAAAGGGGAAGGGTAAACACCAGATAGGGGATGTACCTAGCATAGAACCAAAGGAGAAAATGTAAATTGTAGCTCCTGCTGAGTTAGGGGGCAGAAAAGTAAACTTAGTTACGGACAGGCAAAAGTAGGAGCAGTTAAAGTAAAAAACCTAGGAATCCTAGTGCAGGCCTGTCCATTGTTCTTTTTATCTTCTTTGTTCTCAGAAAAGGGAAAGAGAAAAACCCATTGCTCCTTTTCCCGTTTCACTCCAGCAGCTCCTCTAGGGGAGGTTGTTCTCCTCTGATCTGTGGCCACAGGCCATTTAGTCCAAAGCATTTAGGAACTGGAATGCTGTGAAGCTGCAGATCTTCAGCCAGGCTGGCCTGGACCCAGTCAGTCCACGAGCACCAAGTGTATACATGTGAGTGTAAAACAGCACACGGAACGTGCACTTTTGAAATTTGTCTGTGCTGTATGTTTTCACGCTGACTGGCTTGAGGACAGACGTCTTCACCCTGCTGCCCCAAATCAACACGCCTGGTTTGTTGCCTGAAGTCCCATCTCAAACGCTACTGTTCACACTGCAGAGCTGTGCAGTGAGAATTTTGCACCTTCTCGCTTTAGTCATGTCATTAGTTTACTTCTGTAAACATCGTTTGCTCATTTAGTTCTTGTTTCTTCCACCAGCATGGAGAGGAAAAGGTTCCACAGTATTTAGTGGGTTGACATTTGCCGCTCCCGTATCCTGAGAATTTCCTCTGAGAATAAATCTATTGCTTATTGAGAAAACAAATTAGAACGACTTCCTGGTAAAGATGGTATAATGAACCCAGGTCTTAGAATCTCCCTTATCCAATTCTTGATGAGATTAATAAACCAAAAAGATCAGCAAGAAAATTTCCAACTATCAAAGAAAGAGGTACAAATTCATGCCATAGAATTTGAGAATGGCAGCCATGGAAAGCAGGAGATGATTCTTGTGAAACATTGAACACCTTCACAATCCCCCCAGACAGGATACTGGGAAAAGAGGAGAAAACAAAATTCTAATAGTTTTCAAGTAAATTTCCTAATTCTGGGAGAAATAGACAAAGGGTGGGTGTACAGGCTGGTGAGAGGTTTCATGAAGACTTCAAGTTTGGAAGCTCTTATCTACCTCTGTGAAATGTCAGGGTCTCGAAGAGGCAAAAAAAAAAAATTACCAAGGTTTGACATTTTCTAGAACTCCACGGTGAGTTAAAGGAAATGCCCACATAAGTGCCCTGCCGAGGGTGCCAACACTCTTCTGAGTAGTAATAGAGTGACATTTAGTGCAATCTCAGGAAAGACAGCAGAACTCAGGAAATCCAATAAAGTCTGGTAGAGCAATATAAAGTGAAATTTTAGAACCCACATAATATCATGTTTTTTTTTTTAAACTTAATTTTTCTTCCTCATTTTATTCTTTATTTATTATTATTTTTGGTTGCACTGGGTCTTCACTGCTTCACGTGGGCTTCCTCTAGTTGTGGTGAGTGGGGGCTGCTCTTCGTTGCATTGCTGGGGCTTCTTGTCGAGGTGGCCTCTCTTGTCTCAGAGTGCAGGCTCTAGGTGTGTGGACTCAGGAGTTGCAGAGTGCACAGGCTTAGTTGCTCTGGCATGTGGAATCTTCCCAGACCAGAGATAGAATCCTTGTCCCCTGAACTGGCAGGCGGAGTCCTATCCACTGTGCCACCAGGGAAGTCCTCATGTTTTATGTAATGAACAAAATAACTAGAAGGCAGAATATACACAACTAAATTTTAGTTAACTTTTCTAGAATAAAGCCTTGAAATAACTGGACAATTAGGAGCTGTAAGCAGATATTAAAACAATTAAAAAAAATCACAGGTTTGATGAGACACTTAGATGACCTAATAAAAATAAAATTTATAAACCTTAATTAGAAAACCCAATCAATGAATAGAAGTTTTAGAAAATATGGTAGAAAAAAGTGATTGAAATCAAGGAAATCTGAACTTATAGATTGAAGAGATTCAATTAGGACATAGTCTAGAAAAATTTATAGTAAATGGGCATATTTTGTTAGGTTACTGAACTTTAAGAGAAAAGATGTTTTGAGGAAAACGTAATTCATATACAAGGAGAAAAAATTGCTGTTCATATATAAGGAGGAGAAGGAAACCAGGCTGACCTCATATTTCTTAGCAATATTCAATGTGAAAAGATAATTGGGTAATTATCTGGGGGCAATTAAACAGCTACTCTAAAATGTTAAACCTAGTAAAATTGTTATTGAGTATAAAGGTAATAGGAGACATGGAAACATTCTTTAAAATTTCAAGGTATATAAAGCCAAAGAGTAATTTCATGCAAAAAAAAAAAAAATCTCTACTGAGTTAATTCAGCTGACCCCAAGGTGAGCAAAAAGGCTATGCCAGGGTTGGAGATAAATGATCACTGGAGAAACCTCCAAAAAGTCCTGAGGAAAAGAAAGTGGGACATGAGGGTTGAGTCTGACTATAAAGTTATAGTAGGAACGTCACTGGAGGTGCAGTGGTTAGGGATCCGCCTGCCAATTCAGGGGACACAGCTTTGACCCCTGGTCCCGGAAGACTCCACATGCTGTGGGGCAGCTAAGCCCGTGTGCCACCACTGCTGTGCCTGAGTCTAGAACCGTGCGCCACAGCTATTGCAGATATAAGCGGACAGGCCCAGTGTCAGCAGCCATCGTGGGAAAAAAATCAGGCTGGGCTGAGACTGGATCGTGTCTGGGTGTTTACCTGCCCCAAGCCTTGTAATTACTGAAGTTACACAGGTGAGAGCATGTATGATAAACACTGGTTGAGTCTGACTCCAATTTCTCATTGGCTGGGTACATTTTAGGTGTCAGTTCCTCTTTTATCCTTGGTGATGCCTGATTGATTTTCTCTCTGTGAGCAATCACTGTGCTATGGCAACTGGAAGCCCACGGCTGATGGATATTGGTCTCAGAGATGTGTGAATTCCTTGCCTGGGGCTTTCACCCTTTATAAATTCTCCAAAGCAATGTGCAAGCTTTGTGAGCACCACATGCATCCATCATCTTGGAAATATTCAGAATCGACAGTCATAATAACTGAAAACACTTTGAGCAGTGGGAGCAGCTTATCAGCTGTTTGCAGACTTTCATTTCTGTTTTTAATAGTCTCTAAAAGGGAGGTGCAGATTTTGTTCCACCAGGGTGTTTCTTAAATATTTTGGTGAGGGTGGCTGCCGAGATACAGGTGTGCTAAGATTTTCTACCCTGTGGCTTTAATCAGACATGATTTATCAGTGGTTTGCATTCGTTGCTGCATTGATTGACAGATTTTTTTTTTCTTTTGAGTTTACAAACATTTGCTCTTGTCAAACTGAGGAAATCTTTAGATAATAGCTTCTTGATGAGGTTTTAAAGGATCCTTCTCAGTCAGGTTCACAGACAATAATATCTTATTTGTCAGGAAGTGCATTTTAGTTTGAATGCCATATTAGGTTCTATTGAAAAACTAGGACAACTTGAAATAGTGCAGACTGAACATATAGCTTGTAAAGCTCTATTCTTAATGCTTTGGAAATTCTCTTAAATATTCCAATCGTGATTTTTTTAAAGGAAGTTTTTAATAAATAAAATCTTATATTATAGGAAGACTATCATCATTGTTTCCTGCTTTACACTTTACCAGCTTCCTAAAGGATTCCAAGGCAGCTTAAAAATATAGGCTGTTGAGAAGGAACTGACTTTTGGAAAGGTGGATCTTAGGAAATTACTTTCCCTCAAAAGCAACAAATGTAATGACAAATCAATAAAAGCCCCACATTTTTAGAACTCTGGAAATTAATCACAGACAGAACAGACTAAAAAACTTATATTAAAAAAAATCTGAATTTTCCTAAGAGCAGCAGGGTGCGTGGTTGTGGAACTTAAGGCTCTGACATTTGCCCTTGCTCCCCAGCTCAATGTCAAGAAAAGTTGGCAGACTCACAGCTGACAGAGGAATGGCCATTTTGAGAGATCCATTAAAAGCCTGAAGCTTGGAACAGAGTCAACTGTTTGACCAACCTGGAAAATCTTCACTCCCCTGGTAGTCTCCATTTGATATGATTCAAAGTTCAACTCTGAAAAAAAAAAAAGCCCTATCCAATTATAGAAAACACTAGCAATCTGCTGGTAATATGGTAGCCACACAGTCTATAATTTAAGCTGAGGTGAAAAAAGCCTGGCCAAAAATGTAAAAGGAAGACCTGGACAGCTAGATGACCACAGGAAACCTCAGAAAGCTCTGGCACATTGCTGGGCTTGCAAAGGGCTTCGTCTATGCCCAGGAAGGAAATGGACAAGCAAAATGGCCACGGGTGGTTCATTGCATTGAAGAACATCATACGTTGACCGCTAAATGACATTGACCTTGGTGACTCATAGGAAGCCAGGCTTAAAAATAAAAATAATGAAAAAAATGAAAGGTAGCCAGGAACTTAATGTGCACACGTTGCCTGGAGTACAGAATCTGTAGAATTAATCCAGGAAAGTCACAAAATAAGTAGCAGTAAGAATAAGAACAAAAATGAAGCAGCAGCAACAGATTCTGTGTGTGTGTGTGTTGTGTGTGTGACAGAGAGAGAGGGAGTGGGGGATTGTCATATCTTGACTTCATCACTGGTTATCTGTTCTGCCTCTGGGTAAGGGAAATAGAAATGCCTGACTCCCTGCCCCTCACCTGAAGATCAGGGGGACCTCAGCCGTGTCTTCCCTGCTCCTCCTGCTCGAGGCTGTGTGGCTCAGGCGCCCAGAACTGCTCTGCAGGTCTGACCCAAGGGCGCTTTATTTGCCTCCAAGGTGTGAGGGACACAGAGGTTTGGCTTGGCCCTAGTGGGCCTGACCACCCTGCTCCTGCCTTTTCCTATGCATTCTGCTTCCCTCGTCTCCAAGAAGGACTCTGCCTTCTGAATTGTCTCTCCTTTGTTCTGTCCCTCTGTCTCTGAATCTCTCAGTCTCTCTTTCCTTTTCCTCTCTGTCTTTCTCAGTCTCTGTTACTCCAAGTCTGCCTGCCTGTCTATATCTATCTATCTATCATCTATCTATTTCAAGGAGTTGGCTCATACAATTGTGGAGCTGTCAGTTCTGAAATCTGCAGGGCAGAAGGCAGGCTGGAGACCCAGGGAAGAGCTTATGCTTAAAGCGTGTATGGAGCAAAATTCCCTCTCCCTCTTTTTTTCTCTTACAGGCTGCACCTGATTAGATGAGTCCCACACCTGTCTTGGAGGGTAATGTACTTTGATTAGAGTCCATGGATTTAAATGTTAATCACATCTTAAAAATATCTTATAGCAACACTTCGGTGGGCATTTGATCAAACACTGAGTACCATGGTCTAGCCAAGCTGACAAAATAAGTCATCCCAAGCATAACGTGAGATCGAAACAAGAGCTTTTGTTTAGGGTCTGGAGGTAGGGAGGGGCTTGGAGTTTCAGCCATGCTCTGTTCTTGCCCACTCTGGAGTCTTCTGTGGGCAGAGGCTCCAGAGAGTCTTGAAGCGGCAGCTCCCTTTCGAGATGGCTCCTGGAGGCAGAATCAGGACTGCTACCAGCACTGCAGACCCCGAGCTTCAGGGGGAAGGCCAGCAAGGGAATGGAAGCCCTGCCTGCTCCTTGCTGGACCTGCGAACCAGGAGCTGGGAGGGCAGCCTCTCCTCTCCTGCTCTGACTAGTGATGTGAGGAGCAGAGACGGACATGAGCCCTGGACTTCACCTGTTGGACTTGCCTGAGGCAGCTGGTGTCCCAGAGGTCAAGTTCACGAGTCCCTCCTTCTAGAAGGTCGGATAGCTGCCTTTGTCTCTCTTTCCTCTTTGCACCTGGGGATCCATCGGGGTAACTGTCTGCTCCATGTACTTGAACTGCTGTGGAGGGTGTGACAGACAAGATGTGACAGATGGAGTGTCAGGGGTGGGAAGGAGCCCAGCTGTGGCTTCAGGCTGAGTTCTGCAGCCCCCAAAGCGCCTTATCAGTGGTAAAGGTGAAATACACACACACACACGCACCCACATGCACACACTTGTGTTTTCTATCACTGACTTCTGTGTTCTTAGCTGGTTTTTAGAGGTGGCAGAAATGGCTTGATTACTACTCTTCACACCTAACTGGAGGTGGCTGAAGCACTGTCAGCAGTGCCTGAAACTTTTGTCACCAAGAAAAATCACAAATGGTTCCAGTTGCGTCAAGGAGTCTGAATGTGGTTTATCTTCATCATTCCGTTTCATTAAAATTATGATGTCTGTTGTACACTCTGCTGGGTTTTGCTTTATTTGATGTGTTAATAGGGCTTCCCAGGTGGCCCTAGTGATAAAGAACCTGCCTGCCAATGCAGGAGATATAAGAGAGGTAGGTTTGATCCCTGGTTTGGGAAGATCCCCTGGAGGAGGGCACTGCGATCCAGTCCAGTGTTCTTGCCTGGAGCATCCCATGGACAGAGGAGCCTGCTGGGCTAGAGTCCATAGGGTCGCACAGAGTCGTACGTGATTGAAGTGACTTAGCACAGTGCGTTAATAAAGAAGCATACATATCACAATATCATAACTACATTGCGTCTGAAATTATAAGAGTCGTATTTATGTCTTTAAAAACATTATCCTGTACCTAGTCACATCCCTAAAGTGCTTACAGTGCAGGTAAAAAAAAAAACCTCTCTTCCAACATGTCACATGACTACAGACATGATCACACTACGAATGACACCCAGTCAGGCTAAGTTCACAGATATTCAAAATCCGCAGAGATGAATTCATCTGGGTTATGCTACTCAGTGAAAACTTAAGGTCGCAATACTGAAGAATCTAGAATCCAGATTTGGTTTTAGAATCGAAGAACCAGACATCCTTTCCAGGAAAGGCAACATTAGAATTGAGCTAAGATCATTTAAGACAAGACCACTCTAAAGTGAAGAATGAAGTTGGAGGAGTCAGAAGGCATAGTACCCTCAACACGTCCTCCAGGCAGAGGCACTCATCAAAGCATTCACAAATAATCCTTTCCTGGCATCAATTCTAGACTACAACTTGCTAAATAAACAGGGATTCTTGGATCAGGAATCCAAATTTGGTTTCAAAATCAAAGCTCTACACCGAGGAAACCAGAATTGAAAGAGACATGTGTTCCCCAGTGTTCATTGCCACATTGTTTACAATAGTCAGGACATGGAAGCAACCTAGGTGTCCACCAACAGAGGAATGGATAAGAAAGCTGTGGTACATATACACAATGGAATATTACTCAGCCATTAAAAAGAATACATTTGAATCAGTTCTACTGAGGTGGACAAAACTGGAGCCTATTATATAGAGTGAAGTAAGCCAGAAGGAAAAACAACGATACAATATACTAAAGCGTATATATGGAATTTAGAAAGATGGTAATGATAACTCTGTATGCGAGACAGCAAAAGAGACGTAGATGTATAGAACAGTCTTTTGGACTCTATGGGAGAGGGCAAGGGTGGGATGATATGGGAGAACGGCATTGAAACATGTAAAGTATCATATGTGAAATGAATCGCCAGCCCAGGTTTGATGCTTGATACAGGATGCTCAGGGCTGGTGCACCAGGATGACTCAGAGAGATGGAATCAGGAGGGAGTTCTGGAAGGGGAACACATGTATACCCATGGTGGATTCATGTATGGCAAAACCAACACAATAATGTAAAGAAGGCAAATAAATAAATAAATAAATAAAATGAAATAAAATAGCAAAAAAACCCTCCAAAAAACAAAAAAACCAAATCAAAGCTCTAAATTCTTTGCCCAGAGGAATAGAGAACTCATGAGGCCTTAGAACAAAGTAAGACCAGGGACAAGGCATGACCAGGCATGGACATCAAAGCCACCCAGAGGCCCTCTGGGGCCAGGACAGAGGGCATGGCTGTGCATCTGATGTCCTCACCCTAGCCTCACCATCCCTCCCTCCTCCTGTATCCCCTGCCCTTTGCAGCTGCAGGTTGGGCTTCTGAAGATGCTGAGCAGGACTGCAGGAGCCACAGGTCTGAGAAGCACTGCCTGGTCCCACTGGCAGTGGAGCTCTGGGCAGTTAATAAAACATGAACACAGAGAAAGTGCCAATGCCAGCAGTGTCAGCGCTTTCAGTCAACATTTGATGACAGACAAGACACATTGTCTCAAAGACACTCCCATAGACTACTTAACTCATCACAAACTAACTTCAATGATTTTACAACAGACAAACCTTCAGACTCCTCCTTTTTAAAATTGAAGTAGAGTTGATTTACAATATTGTGTTAGTTTCAGGTATACAGTTTCAGACACACAAAGTGATTTAGATTCTTTTCTATTATAGGTTATTACAAGATACTGAATATAGTTCCATGTACTATACAGTGGGTCCTTGTTGTTTATGTATTTCATATATAGTGTCTGCTAAGCCACTTCAGTCATGTCTGACTCTTTGTGACCCTGTGAACTGTAGCCCACCAGGCACCTTCATCCAGGGGATTCTCCAGGCAAGCATACTGGAGTGGATTACCATGCTCTCCTCCAGGGGATATTCCTGACTCAGGGATGGAACTTGAATCTTATATGTCTCCTGCATTGGCAGGCGGATTCTTTACCACTAGCATCACCTGGGCATAGTGTGTGTCTATTAATGTCAAACTCCTAATTTACCATCTCCTGCCCCTAGACTTCCCTTTTGGTAACCATAAATTTGTTTTCTATGTTTGTGAGTATATTTCTGTTTTGTGAATAAGTTCATTTTTATTATTATTTTTGATAAAATAAAATAATAAGTATGAATATAAGTGATATCATATGCTGTTTGCCTTTGTCTGGTTTATTTCATTTAGCATGATAATCTCTAGGTCCATTTATATTGCCGCAAATGACATTATTTCACTCTTTTTTTTGACTGAGTAGTATTCCATTGTATGTGTGTACCACATCTTCTTTACCCATTTTTCCGTTGATGGACATACAGGTTGCTTCCATGTCTTGGCTATTGTAAATAGTGCTGCTATGAACCTAGGGGTGCATTATATTTTTGAATTAGCATTTTTGCCTTTTCTGGATATAAGCCCAGTAGTGGGATCACTGGATCATATTATAGTTCTGTTTTTGGTCTTTTTAAGGAAACTCCACACTGTTCTCCACAGTGTCTGTACCAGTTTACATTCCTACCAACAGTGTAGGAGGGTTTCCCTTTTCCCACATCCTCTCCAGCATTTATTATTTGTGGGCCTTTTAATGATGGCCATTCTGACCAGGGTGAGGTGGTACCTCATCGTGGTTTAATTTTCATTTCTCTGATAATTAGCAATGTTGAACATCTTTTCATGTGCCTGTTGCCCATCTCTATGTGCAGACCCCTCCTCAACCGAGTGGCCAAGTTTTGTGTCTCTCAGGGGGACACAGACATGCAGTGATGACTTCTGGGGTCTTATGAACTGAATCCCAAGGAAATGCCAGATAAAGCCAGGTTGAGGTACTTCTGAGTAACTGGGTGTCCTCTTCAAAGGCAGACTGAGTGGCGGTGGTGATAGGGGTGAGAAGCAGGCTAATTTGGGAAGTACTCAGGAGGTAATCTCATAAAGAGTTCTCTTCTGTATGTAGCACGTGCCAGTTTGTCTGTAAGAAAGAACACACACACACACACACACACACACACACACACACAAACATGAGTACGTAACAGAAGCCTATTTGTCTGAAATAATGTTGAGGAAACTGGTAACTGTGGTAACCTCTGGGAAAGGGATGTGAGAGGCAGACATGCTTTTCATTATAAATCCTTTTATCTTGTCTGAATTATTAAAATGACCCACGGGTGCAATTTATTTAAAGCTTACTCTTTTACTTAACTTTAAAAGATGAACCTTGAGTATTAAGTGAGAAAAAAAAAAAACCCAAAATCCACATGCACGAAGAGAGTACATATAAAATTCCATTACACCAGTTCTGAAAGTTGAAGACTTATTGGGGGAGTCAGAGGTTCGTAAGGAGGTCAGCCTCACCATGAAGGGGTACTGTACAGCAGAGGCGCTTCTTGGGCAAGTCCTGGACACAGTGTGTGCCCCTAGTGGAAACTGGGCATGCTGTAAGCTTGCAGCGCCCCCTTCACGGTGGGTGCATGCGTGCTCAGTCATGTCTGACTGTTCACGACCCCATGTTAGCCCACCAGGCTCCACTGCCCATGGAACTTTCTAGCAAGAATACTGGAGTGGGTTGCCATTTTCTCCTCCAGGGGATCATCCCCACCCAGGAATCGAATCTGAATCTCCTGCGTCTCCTGCATTGGCCAGTGGATTCCTTACAACTGTGCCACCTGGGAGGCCCTACAAGTTACATTCCTATAAAAATAGTTAATAAAACCCAACAGTATTGGGGAGGTCTGTAAGGCTCCTCATGACTGTTTCCTCACTCTGTCTATCACAAAGGCCTAAAGCAAATCCAGCCTTTGTGCTCAGCCTCCCACCTCTTAGGGTGTTGTCTCCTCCAAACCACTGCCCATTACAAGGAGCACTGACTCCTGGGAGAGAGGGCCTATACTACACTAGAATAGGACAACCCAGGGATGTCTCATCTCCCAAGAGAGCTAGGGTGCCCTGGACAACTACCTGGATCAGGACAAAGGGTTAAAGGCAAAGTTCTTTTTAATGGACATTTCCAGCTGATAAGTGAGGAATCAGATTGAAAACATCATCATTTTGTAAATAGCCTCATCATCCAGATACCACGTCTCTCACAGAAACATACTAAGACATTCCCGAGAATGACTGGGCCTCTAGATCTGACTGCCACTTACAGCAACTCGGGGCAGAGGGTAACCCAACTGGTGCCATCAATTTTCTGTTAGGAGGTTGGGAATTTTTCCCAGACCAATGCTCCTATTTTCCCAGTGATGTGGATTCATATCATACATCATCTTACAACAGACTATTTAATAGCCATGTCTTGTGAACATTTTGGTATAAGCATTACATTCTTAAAAAATTTTAATTTTACATCAGAGCATAGCTGATTAGCAGTGTTAGTTTCAGATGTACAATGAAGTGGTTCAGTTCTATACATACATGGATTTTTCTTTTTCAAATTCTTTTTCCATTTAGGTTATTTCAAAATATTGAGCAGAGTTCCCTGTGCTGTACAGTAGGTCCTTGTTGGTTATCTATTTTAAATATAACAGTGTGGGACTTCCCTGGTGGTACAGTGGATAAGAGTCCACCTGCCAACGCAGGGGACTCAGGTTAGATCCTTGGGCTGGGAAGACTTCACATGCCACGGAAGAGCTAAGCCTGTATACAACTACTGAACCTTCGTGCTCCAACTACTGAAGCCCAAGCTCCTAGAGCCCGTGCTCCACAAGAGAAACCACCACAATGAGAAGCCTGGACACCACGACAAAGAGTAGTCCCTGCTTACACTAACTAGCGAAAGCCCATGCAGCAATGAAGACCCAGGACAAAAACAGTAAACAAATAAAATAAAATTTAAATATAGCAGTGTATACATGTCCAGGCACTGTGTTTCTCACAAGGTCACAGGACTGAGCTGTGGCAGAGGTGAAGACATCAGCCACGACCCGAGGCATTTAGTATAGGGAAGACACATTGAGAACAAACTCAGTGACCTAAAGTAGCCTTAAATTCATGACTTCTGAGTGGCAAGCATCATTCTGAGGTGAGCAGAAAGGAATCCTTAACTTGAACTCTCTGAGTCACCCCAAGCTGCCTCTACAGCAAACTGTGTCCTGATCTTCATCTCTATTCATTTGTATGTTAATTAATTAATTAATTAAGCAAATGAGATTCAGTTCCCCGGGGCCTTCCAGGTTGTGGCTGTGTAGGGTGTGGAGAGCAGCGGGGTGTTGGTGGGAAGATGCAGGCTTGTGCAATCAAACTCAGCTAGGAGTGAAGGTCATCAGATGCAACTTTGCCGTAAGTATTCTGATCCCAGCATCCTGGACTGAGTACCTTGGACACACGCTGGACCCACATCCCTACTTCAGCATCCTGGATGGAACAAACTGGACCCAACATCCTGGAGGGAGCATCTTGAACGCAACCTGGGATACTGGGGCGTTGGGGCTCTGCATTGTGGGTTGTCCTCTGCTGCCCCCTGCTGGGGATACATTGCTTTATGGGCACTGAGCTCCTTTCACAGCCATTAGTAAAGGACAGAAGCCCCGGCCTGTTGCTCTTCAAACTTCAAGTGGCAGCCTTTTTTTTTTTTTCCCCCCAGTGACAGTCTGCCTTCTTGAACACTGTAGAAAAGAATGTCTTTCCTCCCATATCTCCCGACTTTTGCCCCCATACATCTGAGTGTCCCTTGTTCCTGAGGGGCTTAACGAAACGCTTCATTACAAAGATTACAGCTGAAGGGGCCTCACGGATGTGTGGCCCCAACATCCCTGCCCTTTCAGGTTTTACAGATGGGGGTCGAGGCCCCCAGAGTGGGAAGGTGCGCCTTCAGATAGCGAGGGTCGGGGCCAGGCAAGGGACCTGTCCCACCTGCATTTTAACTCTTGATTTGCTAATAACTCACGTGTCCTCAAAAATCCGGGGAGGGTCGGAGTCACTCCTGGGGAGGGAACCAGGGCTGGGGAATGTGGGCCTGTGTGAGTCTGAGCTTATGTGGCTGAGAGGGTGGCTATATCCCTCCGCCTGATTTGCTGGGTTTGGGCACCATTTTCCTTGCACTGCTACTCAATTGATGTTACAGCTTTTTACACTTTTTTTCTGGTTTTATTTGTCATCCTAAATTAGAAATAAATCCTAGAAAAAGAGTAAAGATCATCTTAAAGCAAAAAGAGTGCTTTATTTTTTACAGGATTTGCAAACCATGACCTAAAGCACATTCCCAGGGAGGAGATGGGCCCGGGTAGGGTGGGGAGAGGGTTTGTGAAGTGAAGTTAAAGACACTTAGTCGTGTCTGACTCTTTGTGACCCCATAGACTATAGTCCATGGAATTCTCCAGGCCAGAATATTGGAGTGGGTAGCCTTTCCCTTCTCCAGGGGATCTTCCCAATCCAGGGATCAAACCCAGGTTTCCTGCATTGCAGGCAGATTCTTTACCAGCTGAGCCACCAGGGAAGCCCAAGAATACTGGAGTGGGTAGCCAGCCTATCCCTTCTCCAGTGGATCTTTCCAACCCAGGAATTGAACCAGGGTCTCCTGCATTGCAGGTGGATTCTTTACCAACTGGGCTATCAGGGAAGCCTAGGGGAGAGGGTTTGAGGTACTTTTAAAAGCAAAATCCACAGAAGTCACATCTAGGTTGTCACATGCATCAGTAGTTTATTGTTTTCTTTTTTTTTTTTAAGACAATTTTAAAAGAGGGGTTTTGGGTTGGCTGCAAAATTGAGGGGAAGTTATAGAGATTTTCCATATGCCCCTGCTCCTACACATACACAGCCTCCACCATAATCAATGTTTCCTACCAGAGGGATGCATTTGTTTTAATCCATGAGCCTACCTTGACATGTAACCATCGTCCAAAACACATAGCTTACTTTAGCATTCACTCATGACATTGTATCTTCAGTGTATGATTTGGACAGATGTATAATGACTTGTATCCACCATTTTAGTATCACACTGAGTATTTTCATCACCCTAAAAATCTCTGTGCTCCATGCTTCTCTGTCCCCAATTCTTGGCAACCGCTGGTCATTTTACTGTCTCTCTGAGAAAGGATTTATTTCTTTTTTTGCTTTTGAAGGATCATTTGGCAGAGTACACAATCCCATGCTGGTGTTTTTATTTCTTTTCAGTACTTTAAATATTTCATTTTTTTGCTGGCATGATTTCTGAAGAGAAATTGGATGTGACTCTTATCCTTGCTCCTCTATAGGTAAGATTTTTTTCCCCCTTTCTGACTTCTTTCAGCATTTTTTCTTTATCTTTGATTTTTTTGTAGTTTGAAAATGATATGCATAGGTGTAGTGTGGGTTTTTTTGTGTGTGTGGCATTTATTCTGTTTGGTGCTGTCTAAATCCCTTGTAGCTCTGGTTTGGTGTCTGACATTAATTTCAGGGCCGTCTCAGTCTTTAATGTTTCATTTTTTTTTCCCTTTGGTAATCCTAGTAGGTATGTTATAACTGTCCCACAGTCCTTGAGGATTCTATTCTGCTCTGGTTTTTTTTTTTTCAGACTTTGTTCCATTTGCTTTTTAGTCTTATGAGTTTCTACTGATATATCCTCAAAGTTGAAGATTCTTTCTTCAGCCATGCCCAGACTACCAATAAGCTCATCAAAGCAATCATTCTTCATTTCTGTTACAGTGCTTTCTTCTTCTTTTTTTTTAAAATCTCTATTATTTCTTTTTGGTTCATTCTTGGGATTCCCACCTCTCTGTTTCCATTGCCCATTTGTTCTTACATGCTCTCTGCTTTATTCATTAGAACATTTAACATGTTTTAAATTCTCTGGTAATTCCAGCATCCCTGTCATGTCTGGTTCTGATGCTTGCTCTGTCTCTTCAGGCTGTGTTTTTCCTTTTAGTATGCCTTATAATTTCTTCTGGGTTTGGACATATACTGGGTGAGAGGAGCTGTGTAGTAAATTCACCTTTAGTCATGTGGTGGTGAGGTGCAGGGGCAGGGGGAGCATTCTACAGTTCCCTGATTAGATCTCAGTCCTTTAGTGAGAGCACGCCTCTGGACTGTGAACTTTATAAGTGTGTCTGTTTGTTTCTTCTCCCTTAGGTGGGACAGGATAGCCAGAGTGGGCTAGTCCCCAACTTCCCTTCTCTCTGCTCAGTTAAGCTCTGATAAACCCCAGAGCAAGCTAGGCTCTGGTTAGCTAGCTTCTCCTTGTTAGAAAGAGCTCAGTGCTCTGACATATTTAAAAGTGATTCCATTTTCCCTCCTTCTGTTAGAAGTACGAAAGGATTTTTCTGTGAGAAAAAATTTACTGTGCTCCTAGAGGTCAGCTTCACAAATGTGTAAGGGCTCCCCTAGGACTGTGTCTCTTTGGAATTTTTAACTCTCAGTCCAGCCCACATCTAGCCTCCAGTAACTCATTACAGGTCTAGTTTTCCTACCTTGCACTGGTTCCCATGAAGGTTTTGGCTCCAGTAGGCTGTGATTTTCAGTGGGGAATTAAACTAGAACTAGGCAGAAGCAGTGCTCAAACAAGTGTTTCTTTTTTTTTTTCCTCCCTTTTATTGTTTTTGTCATACAATGCCATGATATCACCATGGGTTTACATATGCTCCCCCTCCAGAAACCCCTCCCTCCTCCCTCCCTCCTCCCTCCCCCCCCGGGAAATCTCAATGCACCAGCCCCGAGAATCAATCCTGGGCTGGCGATTGATTAGACATATGATAATTAACATGTTTCAATGCCATTCTCCCATATCATCCCCCCCTTTCCTTCATTCACAGAGTCCACGAGTCTATTCTATACATCTGCGTTCCTTTTGCTGTCTCGCATGCTGGGTTCTCGTTACTGTCTTTCTAAATTCCATATATATGTGTTAATATACTGTATTGTTGTTTTTGCTTCTGGCTTACTTCACTCTGGATAATGGGCTCCAGTTCGGTCCATCTGAGTAGAATTGCTTCAAATGAATTTCTTTTTAATGCTGAGTAATATTCCATTGTGTATATGTACCACAGCTTTCTTATCCATTCGTCAGTTGATGGGCATCTAGGTTGCTTCCATGTCCTGGCTATTGTAAACAATGCAGCGATGAACATTCGGGTACAGGTGGCTCTTTCAATTCTGGTTTCCTCGGTGTATATGCCCAGCAGTGGGATTGCTGGGTCATATGGCAGGACTATTTGCAGCTTTTTAAGGAACCTCCACACTGTTTTCCATAGTGGC
>ML660772.1:11802538-11848797 GCA_007570785.1 Antilocapra americana
ATAAACAAATGGGACCTAATTAAAATTAAAAGCTTCTGCACAACAAAGGAAACTATAAGCAAGGTGAAAAGACAGCCTTCAGAATGGGAGAAAATAATAGCCAATGAAGCAACGGACAAACAATTAATCTCAAAAATACACAAGCAACTCCTGCATCTCCATTCTAGGAAAATAAACGACCCAATCAAACAAATGTTTCTGAACTGATGTGTATCCAGTGGAAATCACTGCAAAGCTAGGTCAGGGGTGAGCACTTGTTTTTTGTCTATCAAATCATCCCTCACTTCACCCAGGCTTTGGGGGCCAGCCTGGCCCTTTCTGGAAGCATTGCTCATCCTGCTTTCTGACCTCATGGTTCTGATGGAAGCCTCTAGGTTTCTTCATGCTTTCTGATCATAGCTGATTAGGCCAGTTGGGCCCTTGACCCTAATCAACAGCTGGAGTCCCTCTCCTCAGTCCTTTCCCTTCCCATTTCTGCATCATTAATTAAATTCTTTAAATTATATTTTATATTTTATCAAAGAAATGTGTACATGATTTAAAATGAAAGATGTACTAGACTTTTAATGAGAACAACACTTACCTGATCCATCCCTACTCATTCTGAATTCTTATTCCCCATCTGCGACCACTCCCAACTCTTTGAAGTCTGTTCTCTTTCTCCCTATTTCTAAAGGATAAATTTCTCCTGCAGTTTCTTGATTCTCCAGGTTTGGATGTTATCTCTTGTTTCTGCTATGGAAGATGAAGGTTTAGCTCTCTCGTGTGCTTCCCACACGTAAAACCCACACCTCCCTGGTACCTGTAGTGCTGGTACAGTTCTGAAACAGAATTGAGATCAATAGCTACTGATTGCATTTTCTAATAGGTAAATATTATTTGCAGCTCCAGGACCTTCAAGGCTATCATTTCATTTCCATTCTTATATCAGTTTTCATTCCTGGAAATTAATAATTACTTTGTTTACATAGGTCCCTTGGAACCTGTGGAAGAGATTGTTGTTATGTTCTCTTGATTAATGGACACCTGTAACATTATGACAAGATTTCCTTTATTCCTTGTAATAATATTTGTTCTGAAATCAACTTTCCCAGTTATTAATATGCTGTTGATTTCCTTAGACTGTTAGCATGGTATATATTTTTATGCCCTTAACTTATTTGTGTCTTTGTATTTAGAGTAGGTTTCCAGTAAGCAAGACATACTTGGGCCTTGATTTTTTTTCTTTCAATCTGACAATCTCTGATTTTAGATGGGTTTTGGACCATTTACATTTAACACGATTATTGAAATGATTTGGTTTATATCTGTAGTCTTGCTGTCTTCCCTGTGTCCTAATTGTCCTTTGTTCCCTTTCTCTGTCTTCTCTTTTTAAAAGTAATTCCACAGCATTGATTTTGTTGGATTATTAGCTGTTGCCGTGATATTTTAGTGATTTCTTTAGAGTTCACGATACACATCTTTTACTAGCTGCAGTGTCCCTTGGAGTAATATTTTACCACTTCTCATGAGTCAAAAAGGAATTTACAATGGCTATTTCCATTCTTCCTTTCTGTTCTTTGTGCTCTTATTGTAATATACTTTTACAAATGCTAGAAATTCTACAATATATTGTTATTATTATTGCCTTAACCTGGAGAAGAAAATGGCACTCCACCCTAGTATTCTTGCCTGGGAAATCTCATGGACAGAGGAGCCTGGTGGGCTACAGTCCACGGGGTAGCAAAAGAATTGGACATGATTAATGACCAAACAATAAGAACAAAACATTCAGTCATCCTGTAGAAAGTTTTAGTTTATTTTTAAAGGTCTTTAAAATTTCTCATGTAGTTGCCATTTCCCCTGTATCCTTGGCTTCAAAACCTAACTAAACTGAAGTATCTGGGCATGAAAGGAGTTGAGGAATTCACCAGAAGCTCTGTTCCAGGAGACTGGAAAGAAGGAGAGGTACAGAATATGCCACCAGGCTTTCTGGGGAGCACGTCTAGAAGGAGCAACCTGTGGATTGATGTGTTCACACACCATTGGTGGGTTAATAATGTGCTACAACTCAGCTCCATAAGCTCTGCAGCCCATCCATGAAGTATTGCCTCTATTAGCAACACCATGAAAATTGAACATTTGGTTGTGGGGGTGTAGGAGATGAAAAAACTAATTATAGTGTTCTCTGGGGGAGACTGGAGCACTGGAATCATAGTTATAATTCTAGTCTATGTGGGATTTACTTGAGTTATTTAAAAAGAAATTTCTACACTTGATATGACAATAGATTTACATAATGAACATTTGTCAAGGGTTTCAAGTCACAGTTTTTATAGGATTCCATCTTTTCTTGAAAGAAGACAGATTTTCAGAGTTTTTTGAATCTCATAACAATGTGGGCTGGCCCACATGGACAACGGATACGTTGTGAGGAACGGAGCTCATTTATGTATCACTGTTTGAAAGCTCTGAAATAACACCATGGGCTAATCCTTATCAATTGGAACTATCATGCTGTTCATTTGCTTTAAAATTCATAATAGTACAGAAGATGCAGAAGAAGAAATAGGCTAAAAGATTTGAATTTAAGCCAAAGTCTTGTTACTTAAGATTAATTTATTGTTTCTTTGTCTAAAAGATATAACAACTTCCTGGTTTATTCACTTCTTTGAGTCATTTTTATGGACTCTTTTCCATATGAAATTAAATTGATTTTTCTCTTATTGACCTATCTTATGTCAATTTATTAGACAATACAAAGAAACTAGAAGGGAAGAAGGGAAGTTTTCCTCCTTTATCTGTCTTCATACTGACCTATGCATACACACATATCCATATATGTATATATATTTGTCCATATATGTCAATGTCCATTCATCTGGAAGCATATTTGTATATTAGGTTAAACATGAGTTCTTAATGATGTCTCCAGCTTTCATCTAGTACCACATGGTTCAATCTAGGTTTTCTCCCTTGATTATCCATAAAATTACATTTAAAAAGGAACTTGTGGATCATTTATTGCCATTTATTTTGTTATTAAAGACTAGAAATTACATTGTCTTTCTCTTAAAATGATTGAGCTGGAGTGTTTAATCTACTTTTAACCCAAGGGAATAAAAAGTTTTTTTTACTTTCTGTAATCTTCCAGGATGGCAGAGACTCCTTATCCTACTAGGTACATGTCTGTGCTTTTGGAGAATTTGTTATGTTGTTGTTGTTGTTAAGTTGCTAAGTCATGTCCAAGTGTTTGTGACTCCATGAACTGCAGCGCACCAGGCTTCCCTGGTGTGGAAGCCAGGCTTCCCAGGCTTCCTTCACTATCTCCCTAAGTTTGCTCTAACTCATGTCCATTGAGTCAGTGATGCCATCTAACCATCTCATCCTCTGCTTTCCCCTCCTCCTCTTGCCCTCAATCTTTCCCAGCATCAGGGTCTTTTCCAATGAGTTGGCTCTTCACATCAGATGGCCACAGTATTGGAGCTTCAGCTTCAGCATCAGTCCTTCCAATGAATATTCAAGGTTGATTTGCGTTGGGATTGACTGGTTTGATCTCCTTGCTGTCCAAGGGACTCTCAAGAGTCTTTTCCAGCACCACAGTTCAAAAGCATCAATTCTTCGGTGCTCAGTCTTCTTTATGGTCCAATTCTCACATCCATACATGACTACTGGATAAACCATAGCTTTGACTAGATGGGACCTTTGTTGGCAAGATGACGTCTCTGGCTTTTTAATATGCTGTGTAGGTTTTTCATTTTTTTTTCCCCAAGGAGCAAGTATTTTTTTATCCTTTACTAAAAGCAGAACAGTGGAGGAAACCCCTCATTTCTGTGAGAACAGGCTCTTTCAGTCATATTATCATCTTCTATGTTCATTTAAAATAATGTATGTTATTTAGTTTAAATGGTAGTCAAACCATTCTTCTTAGGCATCTATTGTCCTATCTTACTTAAGTGACCAAATCTGCTATTACAATTCTTTTGATTATTTTTGTCTCATGGAAATTAAACCCTAAATTCTGGAAAATAATATATTTTGGAATAAAAAACACTTAAAACTATCCTTGTTATTTCCCATGGAACTATCAGAAAAGCACAAAGGTTCTTTTGTATATAAAATGAGCTATGGTAGAAATAATGAGGTTTTTTTGTATGCTCTGTGTTTCTTAATTAGTTCAACACTCATTAAAAACTGTATGAAGAGATCTGTCAAATCAAAGGAGAATCTCAGCCTTCCCAAGTTTTCAGGCAAAGCATCATTAATATAATTGTGTTTTAGAGATTGTACACTTTACAAGCAAGCTCTGGAGACAAGTCAGTGCCCTCACTTTCTGTGGGATGTTCTTAACTGCCAAAGAAACACGGATTAAACCCATATACAGTAATTATGAACTGTGCTCCCTCCATTTTCCTCTTGTTGGTAGGCACAATAAAATAACCAGAGCCTTGACATCAACAGCTGGTTTCTGCTTTCTTGTGATTGCCTAAAAGTTCTCTAAGTTACAGGCTGAGAAAATAGGTGTTCAACAAAGAAGATTAATTTCAGAATCTAGTATAGAAAGGGCTGCACCAGGTACTGTTCACTACTTTAGATTTTAAAAATTCTGTTAAGACTTTGGACTTAAGCTGATGTTGCTTAGATAATTTTCAGGCTGCAACTCAATAGCAACAAACACGACACAAAGCAAAACAGACAGAAAACCTTCTCCAAACCCTAATAACCCAATTTAAAGATGGACAGAGGACCTGAATAGATATTTTCCCAGAGAAGTTATACACATGACCAATGGGTCTATGAAGTGATGCTCAATATTATTAATCATCAGGGAAATGCAAACCAAAACCACAAGGAGGGACTTCCCTGGTAGTCCAGTGGCTAAGACTCTGCACTCTCAATGCAGGGGGCCCACGTTCGATCCCTGGTCAGGAAACTAGATCCCACATGCTGCAAGGAAGATCAAAGGTCCTGCACACTGCAACTAAGGCCTGGTGCAACCAAACAAACAAATATTAAAAAGCAAAACAAATCACCACAGTGAGATACCATTTCACACCTGTTAGAATGACAGTTATCAAACAGACAAGAGACAACTTGTTGGTGAGAATGTGGAGAAAAGGGACACTTGTGCCCTGTTGATGGAAGTGTAAATTGGTACAGCCACTGTGGAAAACAGTATGGGGATACCTCAAAAGATGAGTAGAACTACCAAATGATCCAATAGTCCTACTTCTGGGTATTTACTGAAAAAAATTGAAATTAGGAACATGAAGAGATATTAGCACTCCCACATTTATTGTGGTGCTATCTATAATAAGCTAAGATGTGGAAACAATCTCAATGTTCATCAGTGGATGAATGGATAATCAAAATGTGGTACATAACATATGGGAATATTGTTCAGCCTTAAAAAGAAGGAAATCCTTCTGTATGTGACAACATGGATGAACCTTGAGGATATTTTGTTAAGTGAAGCAAACCAGTTACAGATGACCAGTTGGAGCATATTTCCATTTATATGAGGACTCTAAAATAGTCAAGCTCTTAGAAGCAAGGAATAGAATGGCGGTTGCCAGGGGCTGGAGGGGGAGGCTGGAGGGGTTGCTAACCAACAGGTATGAAGTTTCAGTTATGCAAGATGGATACATTCTAGAGATCTACTGTACAATGCTGTGCCTATCAACAACAATATTGAGCACTTGAAAATCTGCTAAGAGGGTAGATCTCATGTTATGTCTTTAATAGAATACGATTTAAAAATGACTAAAATGTAAATTTTATATTATATGTATTTTCTACAGTTAAAAAAAATGCCATTAAAAACAGATTTCCAGCAGACTAAAACTGCTTCTTGAAAGTAGAATGCCTACCCAAGGTCCCATGGAGCAAGAGTTAACTAGGTGGGAATGAATGAGCTGATGAGAGAAATGTAATTGTGTTCATTTGGAATGTTGTTGAAGCTGTATTTAACGATCTATTTTCTGACGTGTATAAGGGTAAGTCCACTACTTTTCTTACTATTTCTAACCTTCCATTTTATATACCGTGCTTTAGCAGACTGAAATGAAGTTTTTAAAATTATTATTTAGTGATATACCCTGTATTTATAGCTTACATTATACTGTCATAGTTCTTCATTGTGGCCAGAGAGATGTTGTGGCAGATATTGTCAAACATCTTGTTTGCATCCAGGTGCATTTATTTCTTAGATCTTGTACCCTGATCTCCTTCTCAGATGGATCTTATGGAAAAGACATCATCCTTCACCATGTGGTCTTGGGACCCTGTTGGTGTAGGGACATCACTGTTTCTTTGTCTTGATACATGGGGGCCTCGACTTATGTCCCAGACCCTTCATCCTTATCTGGGACCAGCATAGAGTTCCAGGGTCTGTAGTTTTCTGAATGTATCTAAGAGTGATTCTCATACCAACAGCAGTTCTGACCACCACTAGAAAGGAATCCGCTATCAGTTCTAGCGTGTGTGTGTGTTTCCCCACACCTTCAAGGAATTCTCTGCAACACCATCTGGGTGTCCCACAATTCAGCTGAATTCTGACACTCTCTACCTGGAAATAGCATTGGTTAAGGTCCAATCCTACAAGACTGGCCCTCTCTTTCTCCCGTCAAATTCAGACTCTGATCTCAAGTCCAGGTTGTCACCTGTACTTCAAACAAACCTGCTATAGACTGGAGATACCAATGACTTTGTCTCTGGGTTTGATTAATTTGCTGGAGTGGCTCACAGAACTTAGGAAATACTTACATTTACCAGTTTATTAAAGATATGCTAAACTATACAGATGGACAGCCATATGGAAGAGATGACAAGGCAAGATACGTGGCAGGGCACAGAGCTTTCATACCCTCTCCATGTGCACCATTCTTCTCCTGTTCACCAACCTGCAAGCTCTCTGAACTCTGCCCTTTTAGATTTTCCTGGGAGCTTCAATACATAGGCACGACTGATTAAATCATTGATCAGAGGTGACTGACTTCACCTCTAGCCCTTCATCCCTCCTCAAGGACCTGGGGGAAGGGTGGAACTGAGTTCCAACCCTCTAATCACCTGGTTTGTTCTCCTGGCAACCAGCCTCCATCCTGAGGCGCTTTCCAAAATCACTCTTTAGTATAACCGAAGACAACTGTATCACTCTTTTCAGAAATTCTGAGGGTTTTAGGAGCACTGTGCCAGATATGGGATGAAGACCAAAGTCTGTTGGTGGTGTATTCATGGATTCAATCAAGCCTGGGTCAAAAGTATTTGAAAAAATATTTCAGAAAGTTCCAAAAAGCAAAACATATAATTGCTGCATATTGGCAACTATTTATATTGTATCAAGTATTAATGTAAGTAACCCAGAGATGATTTAAAATATACAAGATGATGTATGTAGGTTGTCTAAGGGACTTGAGCATCCATGGATTTTGGTAGTCACAGGCAATCTTGGAACCAAACCCTCAAAATACCAAGGGACAACTGCATGTATTTCTCATTGTAAATCACAGTATCACAGTATCTTATGCTTTTTTGAAAATCCATTCTCAGTTATCCCAACTCTATCATTCTCAATTGGTTCACTGGTTGCATTTGGAAATACAGTGGCTTGGAACCTGAGGGATATTAAGGAGTATCAACAATTAGATTCCAGAAGGCCCAGTGTGCCCGTCAGGCTGTGAATAAACAAGTGCAACAATTGATGAACTGTTTCCTGACTCTGGCTTTTTGACTTTTAGGTTTCAGCTTAAATGACGTTTCTTCCGACCGCCTGCCTGCGCAGCCAGTCCCAAACCACTCCGGAGACGCTCTCTTTCAGGGCACCTGTTTATCTCACAAGGTTCTCTGTGTGTTTGTTCATATGCTTAATGTCCACAGTCCCCTTGAGAGAAGAGATTGGCCCTGTGCCCGCCTCACAGCTCATGCAGCTTTGGGTTGCTTCATGCACAAACTACACAGAAATGTCTGTTGGGAAATGATAGAGTTTTTATTCCTAGGATTTATATGATTGAGTAGATGAAGGAACATATGTGTAAATATCTCCAGGGTTAAAGGAGTTGGAAATTTGTTGTTGGAAATTGTCTTCCCAGGGGGGAGTCTAGACCTGAAGGGGGCATGCCAGACCAGCATCAGTCGCAGCATCACAGACACAAAGAGAAGCATTGCAAGCAGATTCTTTACCATCTGAGCCACCAGGGAAGTCCCAAAGAGAAGTCTGGGAGTCCCCATGAAATGATGGCCAGTGTCCCCACTTCCAGGGAGGACTTTCAGAGAGTCATCCATAGAAAGATTCTCTGGGGAGGGGAAGAAATTAGCACCATTCAGCTGATTCAAGGAAAGAATTAAAAATGGAAACATAAACCAACATTTTCAATGTCAGACCTGAAAAGTAGCACAAGAGATTTCTGTAGAATAGCCCCGTGGAATTTGAAATAAGGTAAGACTTGCCCTTAAAAGCAAACTGTAAAAATCAATCCACAGTGTCTCAGATGAGCAAGTCATCCTCAAAAGACATGCCAGGATGCAGACAACTTCAGCCAAGAGGCATGTGGCACTTGCTATGTACCTGGAGAGTTTCTAAGCTCTTTGTTGTCCTGATGACAACTATGTGACTCATTCTGTAGATGAAGACACCGAGACACAGGAGAGGGAAGTAAGTTGTTTAGCCACCCAGCTAAGTGGCAGGATTGGTGCACAGTGCAGGTGGTTGGGTCCAGACTCTGCTGAACCACCAGCCCTGTTGACTCCTGGCCATGACCATATTGGCTTGTCTGAAAGGAGAAGGAATGTGTGGCCAGAACCTTTCCACTCTCTTGATGACAACTTTTGATGACAAGAGGCTTTTAACTTTGATGAAGGTGAACATATTACTTTTCTTTTATGATTAGTGAGTTTTGAGTCCTGAAATTTTTGCCTACTTGAAAGTCATGAATATATTCTTGTGTACTCAAAGCTTCATAATTTTAGCCTCCACATTTGAGCCTGCAATACATCTTAAATTAATATTTGTATGGCATGAGATAGAAGTCAAGGTTCCCGTTTTGATGTAGACATCCAGACACTGATGCATCTTTTATTTGAAAGATTTCTATTTCTCAAATAAACTCCTTTTGTCCATTGGTTGAAAATCATGTAACCAATTACATGTGAGCCTACTGAACACTCTCCTGTTTCTCTGTGATGGTAAGGCAGGAAAAGAGAAATTATAGAAGATCTACAAATGGCCAACAAGCACAACAAAGATGCTCAACATCATTAGCCATTAGGGATGTAAAATTTAAAAGCTCAATGAGGTATAATTACACACTTATTAGAAATGGCAAAAATAAGAATGTTGACAATATCATTGTTGATGAGGTTGTAAAACAACTGGAACTTACATTCAGGGCTGGTCAGAAAGCAGAGTGGAAAAGCTATTCTGGAACACTGTTTTACAGTTTCTTAAAAAGCTAAACATAGATAAACACCTGAAATTCTGAGACTAAAACAGAATACTGAAGTTCACAGCAATGAAAAAAAAAATCTTGACTTCTAATTTCAGCTGTGACATATAAAGTAGTTCAAAGTAATCATTCTCATAATTCAACAGAGAAAAGGTAGACAATCTGGAAATCAATGACTTTTCTTGGATCTACCAAGTAGCTGAAGTCACTGTACAAACCACCATCTTAAATAAAATCTGGTATAGGCAGAGAAAGAAAAGGTCAGAGTCTGCTTGCTTGAAACAGAAGTCCCTGAAATGCATAATCTGTTAGCAATACTTAAATGGTTATTTTGATGAATTATGGAGGCTGAGTGCAGAATTGTGTGAGATGAGAAATCCTATGGGTCTTAGTCAGAGTCTGCACTTATGTAGGCTTTTAGTCCAGCAACATTATCACATTCTCACTGAGAAGATCCAGGAAAGATCTTTAGACTTGCTCTGCAATCAGTGTTAAAGGAAATCTTTCAGGCTAAACAGAATGATATAATGTCAGAAATGTGGAGCCACAGAGAAGAAATAAATGAAGATAAAATATTTTAGTTTTCTATTCTTAATTGACCCAAAAGAATTTTGTTTAAATCTATAACACTTCTGGGTATTTTTCAACTGATTCAAAAAATTACGTCCACAAAAAGTCACACACTAGTATCTATAGCAACTTTATTCATAATCACCCCAAACTGGATGCAATCAAGATGTCCTTCAATAGGTGAAAGGACAAACAAACTGTCTGTTGTTGTATGGTGGGATGTTGTTCATTGGTGGAAAGAATGAGATACCAAGCTGACTCTGTGTCTGGACAGGGAATATGCAGGGTGAGCGTGAGCTACCTGGTAGTGCCGGAGAGGGAGTGACTGAAAAAACATGATGTTGTCATAGGGACCTGGGAGCCAGTCGAAGGAGCTCATGATGGCCAAAGCTGGGACTGTGATAGGAACAAAATTAATATCGTGGTATTGGATTACAGCCCCCCAAATAAAACGAATCCACTAGTGTGATATAAATAAATGACTGAATAATAAATAAATCGTAAATGGGGAGAAGCAACAAATCTTTTGTACAGAAAAATTCAAGTCATGGAGATGCTTTGCTTTCTGGGAAGTGGAGCATAGCTCCCCAGTCCTTAAGTGCGGGCTGTGCCTAGTGGTGACTTCCTTCCAGGGAGCACAGTAAGGGAAGGGGAAGAGAATAACTTCACAATGGAGAAACCTGAAGACATGACTCCAGCCAGGTGACCAAGGTGAGAATCATAAGCTATGTTGGTAGTACGCATCCTTGATATGCTGCGACGAGAAGAGAACTCTCTCCTTGTGGTCTTCCTCCTAAAAACCTATAGCCCCTGTGTAATCATGGCAGAACATCACATAAACCTCAGTCTAGGTACAAAATACCTGGCCAGTAAGTCTCTAAACTGTAAAAGAGATCCAAAACAAGATAAAGTTCAAGAAACTGTTATAGCTAAGAGGAGCCTAAGGCCACATGACAACTAATATCATATGGTATGACAGGTGGGACCTGGGACAGGAAAAGGACTGTGATGAAAACTAAGGAAATCCAAATAAAGTGGGGACATTGGTGAATACTAATGTGTCAATATTGATTCATTAGCTTAAACCCACTAAGATGTGGGTTTCCCAGGTGGCAGAGCGGTAGAGAACTCACCTGCCAATGCAGGAGGTGCAGGAGATGTGGCTTTGATCTCTGGGTTGGGAGATCCCCTGGAGAAGGGAATGGCAACCCACTCCAGTATTCTTGCCTGTGAAATCCCTTGGACAGAGAAGCCTGGTGGGCTACAGTCCATGGGGTCGATAAGAATTGGACACGACAGAACAATTGAGCACGCTCACTAGATGTGGACTATAACAATACATATTTTATATAAGATAATACATAATATAATAATATAAATAGTGGAAATGAGTGTGAGTTATATGAGAATTCTCTGTACTATTTTCACAATCTTTTGTACATTTAACACTAATCTAGATTAGAAATTTATTTTAAAATTATTTCCTTGAGTAATAAATGTCTCAAAAAATATAAAACATAAAGATCATTAAACTAGTCAGATCATTCATACTTGTTATGTAATGTTAATATTCCATGTTTCACTTAACAGAGAGAATTTTTTTATACTTGCATATGAAACAAAAATCCCATTATAGATTTGTTCTTTTAGCTTGCTATTTTTGCTTAATAAATTGAAATCAAATTGCTTTTTGCAAACTCCAAAAGACAGAGTGATTTCCTGATTATTGGGAAATTTATCTTATAAATGTTTTATAAATGAAAATGATGTGTCCCTCTGGATTATTTTTATTGTTGGGAATTAAGGTAGTAGCAATTTAAAAGGTTTAAAAGGGACTCAAATTAATGAGAGATTTCTCTTGATGACTGTTTATAGTCTCCTATTTGTATTATGTATGTATGTTCTCCCAGTTAAAAACTTAGCTAGGGCATTCTGATATAATTTAACATCTGGATAAAGGCATGTTTATTATGATCACTTGGGAAATGTTATTATTATACTAGTTAATAACTTTGGGTATCATCTCTTTAAGGTATTTTGTGTTCACAACTGGAAAAAACACAAATAGTGATTTAGCCAACTGGTTTTTGGGTCTTTCAGTTTTATAAGTTATTAAGTAATTCTAGATTTACTGCGTACTATTAGATAAATCAGTGGAAGTATTTGAAACTAAAGGGCTATCTATTATTTTATAAATGAATTAATTGAGTAGAAAAGATGGAAAAGTCAGAACAGAGAAGCAAATTGATTCTTTAAAATATTAACTTTATGCACATTTATTTCTAATTTAAATACCAAGCTCAGTTGCAATTTTTTTTGCTTCTTAATTAGAAAATTGAAACCAAAAGCTTAGCACTTTGAAATAAAGGCTTGCTGTGCTGAACTATGACAAGATAGCAACAATCTCTTTTTAAAAACAGCTGTTGTCTTCCAGTTATTTTTCACTCTAGTAAGGTTTCCTAAAATGCACTGAGGTTCTCGAATTCATGGAAAGAGGCACTGTTGTACTGTCTTTTAAAAAACCACTATATTCTGTTATCTATTTTTATCTTTTCTAGGTTTTCTGTCTTTTTAAAATCCCCAGTTCCTTTCTGAATTTTCTTTTCCTTCAACTTCAGGGTGAGGGAATTTTCATCACAAGCATTCCAGTTGCTGATGACTCATGGAAGATTGCTTGTTGGGGTCTTCTTCGCTGCGTTTAAGAAGAGCATCTTCAGGAACAGGTTATGTAGCCACTCCAGTTTCGTGAGATGACATATTCCAAGTTGACTTTGATTTTCTTTACATATATTGAGATACTCAGTAAAGCTCACTGAGTCCTTGACATGTAGTTGCCATGTAGGTGCCCTTCTGAATTAACTCATTTCATTCTCACAGGAACCCTGAGTTAGATATTGTTTCTTTCCCAATCAAACACTGAAAATTAAATATCAAGTGATCTTGAAAGCAGCCTGAGGAAAACCGTGCATTATCTACAGCAGAACAACTGTTCAAATGACGGTAACTGTCTCATCAGAAATCATCAAGGCAGAAGAATGGCCCACTCTTTTAGAGCAATAAGAAAGGAATTGTCAGCACAGAATTCTACAGCCATCAGATTCTCTAGGAATGAGGATGAAATAAAATTTTTCACAGAAGAAGGAAATCTCAGAGAAATCATTGCCAGAAGATCTGCTTCAAGAGAATTATTAGAAGAAATTCTCAAATGGATGGGAAATGATTCTGGAAAGACTGGTACATCAGGAATGAAGGAGTGTGACAGAAATGTTAAATATCTAAGTAAGTGTAGTAGATTATTTTTCACTTTTGGAGTTTTAAAGAATATAACTGAATGTTGAGAGCAAAAAAATAAAATAAAATAAAAAAACCCATTGTCTGATAGTGTTTTCAACTTATGTAGATATAATTAAAAGATAAATAAATCATAAAAGGTGGAGGGTAAAGAAAACCATCTTGTGGTAAGTTTATACTCTAATTAGAGGATAAAAATTGATATTAAACAGAACAATCACTGAAAATATTATACAAGCAGATGTGAAAAATCACAGTAGGCAAATTAAAATTGATATACCCAATGTTTAGCAACTCAAAACTAGACAGGAAAGGGAAACTGAGAAACAAAAGTCAGAAGAAACAAACAGAAAACAAATAATAGAATGATAGACCTACCTAAGTGAATTACATTAAATGTAAATGATCTAAACAAACCAATTAAAAGAATGAAATTGTCTGTATGGATAAAAAAATGGAACCCAACTACATGCTGTTCAATCTCACTTTAAACATAATGATATAGGCAAATTCAAATTAAAAGAATGGAACAAGAAGAGTTTAATGTCGCTCTCAGTCTATGATGGTTGATGTTGACAAAAAATATGTCTTATAGAAGACACAATCAGTGTGAGAAGATATTATAAGTTAAGTCACATTCACATTTGTATAATTTGTATATGTTAAGTCACATTTGATTTATATAAATCAAAACCAAAGATTGTACTGTCTCCTAGAAAATATGTCTTTTGCTCAAATACTCATGTAACATTCATAGAAATTGACCAACCTGATGAAAGCCCACCCAACAAGTTTATTTGAGATACTGTTATTTTGCATCTCTAGAAACTCCATCTGGTTCTTTAAAATCTTCCCCCTTCCTCATTGTGCTCATGTTTTCTTAAACATCCTGCTGTTATCTTTGCTACTAGGAGCATAGAACAAGGAATTTCTCTAATGAGAAAACATTTCTTTAACAGGCCAGATAGTATTTTAGACTTTATGAGCCATAAGGCCTCTGTCACAACTTTCAATGCCTCTATTATAGCACAAAACAGCCCTGGACAATATGTAAGCTACTGAGCGTGGCCGTGTTTCAATAAAGCTTCATCTTACAGACACTGAACATTTGAATTTAATCTAATTTTTACTTGTCATGAAATACTATCACCTCTGACTTTTCCCAGCTATTTTAACATTTACAAACCACTCTGGGCCAGCTGGGGAACAAAAACAGTGGTGGACAAGATTTGCCTCACAGGTCAGAGTTTGTTGGCCCCTGGCTCAGAGTATCTCTCACTCTGGACACCATGGTGTGATGAAAGGGTCTGAAAACCCCTATAATCTCCAAGGGCCCGTGTTCTGACTGGTCGTGGCATAAATATCCCCTGATCGGTGTGAGGTCGGGGCACCATTCTGTTTAAACCAACCTGGCCATCCTTCTCCCAGTCTTGTGGAGTTCTGCTCAGCACTTGCTGAATGACAGGCCTAACTTAGTACCTGGCAAAAACTCAAGGGGTGCCCTGTGGTTTGGGGGTTCTTTTCCTGCATTCTGCCTTTCTTCCTGAAACTCTCTCTCATCTTCTAGCTCCAGCAAGCCTGCCATACTCTGCTCAGGTCCTCTTTCCCTAGGGCCCACAGCCAGGTGCTGCATCTTTTTTCTTTTTTTTTTTTGAGAAATAAATAAAGTTTATTAGGGTGGGAAATGCTGTTGGAACAGTGGGCCAGCTCATGGGAGAATCAACATTGAACATGGGTCCTTAGCCCATTTTTATAGCCCGGGTACAAGAGGCGGGACGGGGTCTTGCAGGTTGCTTGTTGATTGGATGAGGCAGGTATACTGGGTGGGGGAAAAGTAAGGAGAATATCTTCTCCCTGTGGGGTAGGAGGGGAGATGGTTTCTACTGCTCAGGAGGACCTGAAATCCGTTAATAGTTACAACATGGGAGAGGGAGGGACCATAAGGGTCTGTTTTTTTTTTTTTTTTTTCTCCACCCCTCCATTCCAAGACACTTCTTGGTTTGTATTTTTTCTGTTCTTCTGTCCTTGGGATAGCACATTTGTCCCTCTCTTTATGTTTAGGGCCAGTTCTTTGGCCCCTTTTCATTCTCTGCTCATGTCTAACTATCTACCGATTTCCCTTCTCCGGCACTTGGGAATCCAGGCTCAAGAGAAAAGAGGTAATGACGGCTCTGGCTTCTTCAGGCTGTACAGGGGCATCAGGGGGCTCTGGGTTCCCTTTGCCTGCTCTCTGTCAGGGTGCATTTACAGAGGGAGATGAGAGTCTGCCGCATGATAAGGTGGCTTGTTTCAGCTTTGTCTGGGTGTTGGCCAGGGAATATTCTTATCATGCTACCACTTGGAGATTTGTTGTATTCTAGAAGAAATAAGCTTAAAAAGAAAGTAAAAGGCAATGGCCCAAAGATGAATAGAAGTAGAAAAGCTGCTGAGGGGCTAGCCAGGAGAACCAGGACCAGACATTGGTTCATGACATTAGTGTTTCTCTAGGTACGAGAAGATGTAAGAATTTGGGCTTATAAAAATCTTTACCTGAAAATGTCTGACTATCTGAAGGCTAGTTCTTCCAGGTTTTTCCCAGAGCACAGAGTGTTTTATTTCTGATCTCCATCCTGAGCTCCTTTCAAGGGGTGTCGAAGGTCAGCAGCTTGCCATGGTCATGACTTAATCTTTGTAGAGGCAGCTGGCAAGTGCCAACTTCCATTCAGCAGGGCTCCTTCTTAGCCACACATTTGACCATGCTTTAGGGGGCATTTCATGTGGGTGCTACATCTTGATGGAAAGCTGGAGTGATGTTGGGGCTCATGGTTCCACTGACAGTGATTCTTAGTTGTTCGGGTTCAAGTTAATCCAAATCCTAACCATGTTTTTTGTTACACACACGACTGATGTAAAACTTTGCAACAGCTTTATTCTGGTTAGTGCTTGCCTTGTATTTTTTCTTGCATTTGCTTTGCTTTATATTTGTCTTTTGTAAGTTGCAAAGCACTGAATTTTGTTTAATTCCATATGATGACCTCTGCTTTCAGGAGGTGAGTTTAATGCATTTGGGTTTCCCTGGTGGCTCAGACAGTAGAGAATCTTCCTGTAATGCAGGAGACCCAGGTTCAGTCCCTGGGTCAGGAAGATCCCCTGGAGAAGGAAAAGTATACTCTCTCCAATATCCATGCCTGGAGAATTCCATGGACAGAGGAACCTGGCAGGCTACAGTCCATGGGTCAAAAAGAGTTGACCACGACTGAGCAACTTAACACTTTAATGCATTTACATGGTTTTGATTACTCATGTTTTTGGACTTGGTTTACTATGTACTTTTTGATAGTCTATTTGCCATGCTCTTTGCTTATCTCTTTAATCTTCCCTCCTGACACTCACATTGATCACATTTATTTCACCCATTTTCCCCTTCACTGGTTTGGAACTTTGTTTTTAATTCTGTTCCTTCTGTGATTCTCATAAGTTCTTAGCATTAGGAATATAAAGCGTGAAGTAAAAAGAATTCTCCATCTTTTTCTCTCTAGTGTCATCCACCCAGATTCATTGCTAATGTTGTGCACTTAGATTTTATCTCTCATTTCTATGTGTTTGAGACAGGAGGAAAGATTTTCTGCATCAACTTAGTTCTTTGTATTGGCCAGAAGTCTGTTTTTCTGTACCTCAACTGACTTTCTCTCCCCAGCCCATCTCATGACTGGTAACAGAGTAGGTTTAATTTCCATCAGTCCCTGAGTTTATCTTCCACTATCATGTTATTGTCCTCGGGTGTCCATCTAAGTTCTGGGGTGCACACCCAGACTGTGGCAGGGGAGCACCTGACCTTGACAGGCAGCTGCCGCCACTCGACTGGCCTTCCGATCCCAATTTAGCATAGGTGTGGTTCTGACCCTGGGTCTCATCATCTCCACCTCCAGACAGACCAGTGCTCTGCCTCCCTCAGTCAGGAACCCCACATTTGTGGAGGGTGCAGGAGAACCCACTTCTCCCACATGGATTCAGAGTCCACAGACAGCCTGTGGGCTGACTGAGCAGATGTCCCCTTGTGGCCATGTTGATGCTCTTGCTCCCTGGCCTACCTTGGGGTCTCTGTGTCTCTTTGGGGAGGATTCTGCCACCTGTCTGTTTTCTGAAGCCCAAGCCCTAACCTTCTCTCAGAATCCCAGTGCTCTTGGGGCCAGACCTGAATGTATGTGGCTGAGATCCTGTCAGGGGCTCCCAGGAGCATCCAACTCCCTACTTTTCCCTGGACCACCTCTCTTCCCACCCCAGAGGGGTTTGCTTGGGGTGTGCCTGGGTGCCCACACCTGCCCTGAGAAAGGTATGTAGTAAGGGCAAGTGTGCCCCATAACCATGCTGTCTGCAAGACTTCATTGTCTGAACACTCAGAAGCCGATACACAAGTGCTATGTCCTTTATGCCTGTCTGTGGTCTCTCTTTCCTAGGGAAGCAGGGGTGGTGCACGTCATTAGCACACATTTGGGTACACATGTGCAAAGGGCACACACACGCAGTGGTGCACACACACGTATTCTGACCACTGTATCCTGGACTCTAAGTCACATTTAGAAACTGCAGGGTGTTTAGATCAAGAATAACGCTTGATTTTCCAAACAATGAATAGAATTAGAGCTATATTCCTTAGGGTTTTCCTTTATGCCATATCTGAGAGGATGAGCACACCTTCATTCTGTCCTCATTGCCTCTGACCCCTTCCTGTGGGCTGGTGGGGAGTCATTTCAGCCATTCAGAAGTGGGATGAGGGGGAGGGCAAAGGACCCACCAGGAGGGGCCTGAACTCATGACAGCCTTTGTTCTGGGCTTGTCAGGTAAGTGAGAGGTACAGACAGGCGTAATGCTAAAGCTTCTGTTACACTAGTCTCAAAGAAGCAAGTGCAGAATTTGTGCCTGAAATTGAGCTGGCTTTAATAACGCCTATAATGCATGGCACTGGCTTAGTAGTTAGGCATGATGTGGGAAGCATGTGTGATGAAAAAGACAGAGAAACCAAATACTGCATGATCCTGTTCATACATGGAATCCACAAACATTGAATTCATAGAAACAGAGAGTAGATTGGTGGTTACCTGGGGCTTGGAAGTGGTGGAAATGGGGAGATGCTGGTCAAAGGGTACAAGGCCAGTAAGATGAATAAGTTCTGGGGAGCTAATGTGCAGCATGGTGCATATTGCTAAGGATACTGTATGGCATATGTAAAAGTTGGTAAGAGAGTAGATCTTAAATTTCTCACCACTAGTAGAAATGTTAGACCTATGTGAGGTGATGGAGATGTTAACTAATCTTACTGTGGTAACCATTTCACAATACATATGGGTATTGAATCATTAGGTGGTACACCTGAAACTTACACAACAATGTTTATCAATTACACCCCAATAAAGCTGGATAAATGAGTGAATGGATGATGGCTTGTGCTTCCTAGAGCTCCCAAGAAGCTGGTGTTTGTTATATAAAAATATGGTTGGAACTGAGCAGAGTGACTTCATAGATGATTTAAAATGGAGCTGATACACCAAACACATTTATAAACCATGACTTTCAAATTTGGAGCATCTAATCAAGCTCTCATTTTGAAATTGGGCCTCAGCTTGTTTTGTCCATGGTGTCCCAGCACAGGAGAGGCAAGGATATGGTACAGACTGTGCTTCTCTCATGTATCTGCAGGGGCGAATGGCCTGGTGGGACCACCTTAGCTGCCAATTTGTTTGCTTTGACGCACTCAGCCCCAAGTCTCTGCAGACGATGAAAACCCAGGGCATGAATGCCTGGAGATGAATTTGTCATTAGCGTGTCCTGCTCCTGGTGGCAGGACCCTGCTGGCTGTACCCCTGCCTGGTACGGAGCCTGGCCCTGTAGGCGGAGGCAGCTGCTCCTGTGGCCACGAAGGAGCTCTCAGCACAGCACTTCTTTGAGGAAGTGATTCCATTTTCAAACGCTGGCACGGGACTCTTCCTGATGGCAATGCTTCTAATTAGTCTGCAAAAACAAATAGCTCTTTCATCAGGGGAAAATTTTTTGAGTGGCAGCTAGTTATCACCCTGCAGCCCCAGCGGCTGAGTCAGTCTTGGGCACTTATATCTTGCCAAGGAGCTTCCTGGGCCTCACTCTGTACCTGCTGCCTCAGCTTCTGCTTCCACTCACAGGTACCTTTGCCATACCTGCATCAACTCAGACCCTATTTTTCCTCTCCTGAAGGATAGTGTGATGAGTAAGTTTACGTGTCAACTTGTCTAGGCCATGTTGCCCAGATAGGTGGTCAAACACCAGCCTGGATGATGCTGTGAAGTTATTTTTTAGATGAAATTAACATTTGACTCTGAGTAAGGCAGACTCTTAAAATGTGGGTTTGTTTCCTCTAATCAGTTGATGGCCTTGAGAGGAAAGACCAAGGCCCCTTGAAGAAGAGAAAATTCTGCTCCAGAGCTGGGCTGCAGCATAAGCTCTTCCCTGGGTCTCCAGCCTACCGCCTGGTCTGCAGAGTTTAGACTGGCCAATTCGAATGATTTTGTTGTTCAGTCACTCAGTCATCTCGGACTCTTTGTGACCCCATGAACTGCAGCATACCAGCATTCCCTGTCCTTCAGTATCTCCTGGAGCAATAGCATAAGCCAGTTTCTTAAAACAAATATTCCCCCATATATATACATGACATACACACCTATAGAATGTGTACACACACACACACATTTTTGACCCATTGACTGTTTGGGAGTGTGTTGTTGAGAGAGTCAATTCCTAAGTAGATTGATAAGAAGTTTGGGGGTCCCCGAGGAGAGAGGGGTCTGGGGTTCTCGAGGAGAAGATAAGGGTCTGGAATTCTCAAGGAGGAGGAAAGGACAAACATCTTTTTCTTCTCTACATTCCTTAGTCTTAGTCACATAAAATGTTTTTTTCCTTAAGCCCAGAACTGATGATTACACAACAAACAACAGCTTAAACTCTGTACTAAGGATTATATAACAACAGTGTATCCTGCTTGAGGACAGTTTTTCTTTCTTGAAAAACTTTTGGCTAAGTGTAAATTATGGGAATGGGTCTAGTAAGGTCTTTACAACCTGAGACATTTCTTTGATTCATTGTAATAATTAATTAAACAGTATAACTTCCTTGCTAACACTAGCGAGGGGGGCACTCCCCATCCCCCTTCTAATGTCTGTGTCAGAAGCTTTCTCTGTCCCTTTTTATACTTTAATAAAACTCTGCTACACAAAAGCGCTTGAGTGATCAAGCCTGGTCCCTGGTCCCGAAATCTTCTTAGGAGATCATGAATCCGACATCATTCACCATAAGCTATCATTGTTTAATTTCCACATATTCCAATTTTTTTTCCTTTTCTTTATTTCTGCTTTCATATCCTTGTGGTTGAAAAAGACACTTGATATGATTTTAATCATCTTTCACGGTTGTTTTGTGACCTAAAATGCGACCTATTCTGGAGAGTGTCCCATCTGTGCTTGAGAAGAATGTGGATTCTGCTGCTGTTGAATGGAATGTCTGTTAGGTTTTCTGTCTGAATGATCCATCCCCTTCTGGAAGTGGGTATTGAAGTTTTCCGCTATTATGGATTTTTTTGTGTGCCAATAAAACTTTATTTATAAAAACAGGCTGCAGGCTAGATTTAGCCCCGAGGGCTTTAGTTTGCCAACTCTGGGTGATATCACACCAGATGGTGCAAGCAAATGGCATAGTCCTCACTCTTTTCTGTTCCAAACCTCCTGAAGGTTCCTGGTCTGGCCATAGCACTCTTGCCCCAGGGTCTTTGCACCGGCTGTTCCCTCTACCTGTAACATACTTCACCTGGATTCCCATGGCAAAGTTCACCACCTACTCAGTAAGAGATACAATTGCTGTTCTGATTCCTTGATCTCCTCAACCTTGCTGTTGTTATTGTTTTTTTTTAACTTTTTCCTGATGTTTTTACTTTTCCCCCGATACGATCAGCTTTTATATCTGAGAATGTGGGACCCACCAAAAAAGAGGGTTTACTGTACTATACCATTTTGTATAAGGGACTTGAGCATCTGCAGATTTTGGTAACTGTGATGGTCCTAAAACCAATCCCCCTTGGATACTGAGGGATAACTGTGCAGGAGTACCTCATTTTTATTGTACTTTGAAGATAGTGCACATGATTTTTCACAAATTGGAGGTTTGTGGCCACTTTGCATTGAGCGTCTATTGAAGCCATTTTCCCAAAAGCATTTGCTCACCTCATGTAGTGTGCTTAGTCGACTCTTTGTGACCCTATGGACTGTAGCCCATCAGGATCCTCTGTCCATGGTATTCTCCAGGCAAAAGTACTGGAGTGGGTTACCATGCTCTCCTTCAGGGGATCTTCCCAACCCAGGGGTTGAACCCAGGTCTCCTACACTGCAAGTGGATTCTTTGCTATTTGAGCCACCAGAGAAGCCCTGGAGGTCCTACCAAGATATAACCACTTCATGTTATATTTTGGTAGTTCTTGCAATATTTCACACTTTTTCATCATTGTTATATTTGCTTTCTGTGATCAGTGAACTTTGATGTTACTACCACAACTCACTGAAGGCTCAGATGATGGTGAGCTTTTTTTGTTTAACAATCAGGTGTATTTAAGTTAAGGTATGTACATTGCTTTTAGACATCATGCTATTGCACTCTCTATTTTATTATTTTTCTTTTCTTTTTTTACTTTACAATATTGTATTGGTTTTGCCATACATTGACATGAATCCGCCATGGATTTTACTTTTCTCCCTGGAGATTCCTTATACCTGCTTAATTTATTTAGGTGCTCTTTCACTGGGTGCATCTATAGTTACATTTGGTATATCCCCTTGACAGATTAATTCCTTTATCATTAGGTAATGACTTTGCTGTAGTTACCATCTTCCTATTTTGGCTAAACATTTATTTTGTCTGATACTAGCAGAGCCACCTCTAATGTCTTTTGGTTTTCATTTAGGTGGAATATATTTTCTATCCCTTTTCTTTGAGCCCAGGTGTCCATGATGCTGAAATGAGTCTCTTGTAGGTAGTCCCCTCATGTAGGGGACTGGTTGGCTTGTGGTGAAGGTGGAAAGGACTGTCTGGGATGACAGAAAGTGGGTTTCATGGGCTGTGGGGGAATTTGCTGCTCCTAATGCCTCACTCACTGTCCCTGGAAACCTAAGGATCTGGCAGATGAAATCTGGTTGGAGAAGAGCCCTCTCAGTCTATACACTTGTCCATCTGATGCATCCTATTACCCTTGGTTCCATCTACCCTCCCCTAAAAGGCAGGAGTTCCTGTCTAGCTAGCTGGCCAGATTGGAGCCCCTGATAAAGCCACGGTTGAGTCTTCTCTCATCAAAGCATAAAAGCTGATGTGCATTTGTGAATGCTCTCTTTCTCTCTCTCTCTCCATCTCTTCTCAGTCTTCTGCTCCTCTATCTTGGATTTTGGAGGGAGAGAGTAGACCCTGTGCCCTGGGTGACTTAAGTCACTCTCCTGTTCACTTTTATTTTTGTCTGTTCATCACCTCTTTGGGGGACTGTCCATTCATCCCTAGTATGTGGTTCATGTACCCATCTCAGGACCAGGTTGGGCACATGCTTGGGCATGGCCAGTGAGAGTGCTGCATTCCTCAACCACAGTGATTGGCTCAGGAATGAAACACGACCCAAGTCAGGACCATCAGAGCCAACACAAGGATGCTGTCAAAAGTATTGGAGGAGGTGCCCCTCTCTCTTTCAGAGATGGCTGGAGCTGGGGACCAAGGAAGTCAGAGGTTGCTGGAAGCCCTCTTTGTCAGCAGCTGGAGGGAGCATCCTGAGGACAAGGGTCCAAGCAGGGGAGGGATAAAGTGGGTGAAAAGGAGAGAGGGAGACAAGGGGTGAGGATGGGGGAGAGAAGGGGAGAGGAAAAGATGATAAAGCCAATATATTCCACCCTTGCTTTGTTGTTCTAGTTCGTGTTTTCTTAAACTGGTTTGTGTCCTGAGTAAAGCTCCCTCTGTCCCCTTCCAGCTTCCCCAGTGAGGCATCCCCCTGGATTGCTGGTCTGGTCTGTGCTCTCAGGTCGGCTGTGTTCTGCTGCACGTGTGTTTCTGCTTGGGATCAGGTTTGGACGAGGGTTTGAGGCAGTGGAGCCAAGCCTTCTGGTTTCCTGCTTTAAGTTCCTCTAATACTGTCAGAACTCTCCCTGCCCCTCACCCTCCAGCACATCTCACTGATATTTCTCAGGAGCCCACAGGAGCACCCTTCCCCTTTCCACTTGCATGGAGGGACCGAGAGTCCCCCAGAGGCACCGAGAGTCCCCCAGAGGCACTGAGAGTCCCCCAGAGGCACTGGGGCAAATCCCTTCTCCTAGTCATGCTCCTTGCAGCCTCCATCCAGGGACCTGCACCCCAGGCAGAGGGGCAGAGTCAGCCCTATGAGAGGAAGGGACATCTCGGCTTTTGTCACAGCTGTCCTACGACTTCCTGTGTGGTCAGTACCTGGTCACCTGTTCTGCCTCCAGGTAGAAACCTGGAGGCTTGGGATCCACAGCCTCGGAGAGCTTTCCTATAACATCTATCATTCTCATCTCATCCATCTGGATGTGGAGGAATCACATTTGGCCTTTGGCAATTTCTGGGCAGTCCGGTCTATGGTATGGCTCCCAGATGGCTGTGAGGGACTCCAGGGGACTTGTGCCTGGGGCTGAGGACACATTCTCTGCGTGTAGCTGGAATGGGGGTGGCAGGCAAGAGCCCCTAGTACAGGGTGACTGACCTGCTGAATTTCTGCCTGGCCTAGGGCCAGTCAACCCCAGGCCACTGTCAGCAAACCTTGGGAATGGGAAGACAGGAACTCATGGCCAGGCAAGTGACAAGGTGCAGGGAAGGGGAGACACAGGGCTGCTGCCTTAAACTCTCCCACTGGGTGCTTCTCAGCTCTCATCTTACATAAACCCAAGGTGCTGTCAGCATCCAGAAGTTAAATTGAGGCATTTTGTGGAATAGCTTCAGTCTACAGGCACTATTTTGCCTGGAGAATCCCAGGGACTGGGGAGCCTGGTGGGCTGCCATCTATGGGGTCACACAGAGTCGGACACAACTGAAGCGACTTATCAGCAGCAGCAGCACAGGCACTATTTTAATTTTTAAGTGAAAAAGAAAGACTTAGCTAAGACCACCTGACCTGCTTCTGTGCATTTATTCAGTGGTTCACATTTGTGCTGTGTTTCAGATGCCAAGGAAACCCCTGTTGGTCCTGACACTGGGTTGGTTTTCGGGACCTGCACAGTTCTATATGACAGCAACCTGGTCTTCCTTCCATGCACCTCTGTGCAGGGCTAGTCCTTCTTGGGAATTGTGCTGGACACCCACAGTGTCTCAAATCAGTGATGAAAATGCTTGGTCCCAATTCACATGTGACCTCTGGGCAGAGCAGAGTCTCCTCATCCTCCCTGACTTGAGTTCTGTCCTCTTTCCTTGTGTATCTACTTCCTTCCCTCAGCCCATGGTGGTCTTGACCCCTGGTGGTGGTGGTGGGCAGATGAGAAGGAGGAAGCGGGTAGGAAAGATAGTGCCTGGGCTTCAGTCAGAGGCAGAGCAGGCTCCTGCAAACATGCGTGGTCCAGGTTGGGCCACCTGCTGCTCTTCTACAGAGGAAGCTCTGCCTGTCTGCATCTATTGTACCCAGAACTTCATCTTGGGGGTAGGGCATCAATTCCTCTGGCTACTCCCTGGGGAGGTTCTACAGCGGCCCCAGTCCAGTTTCCTCTGGTATTCAGTTCACTTTCAAGGGGACCATCACCACAATTTTTATTTGGCAAACACTGAAATGTGAAAACGCTCCTCCACTCCGTACAGATACCTTCTGCCAAGGTCCTCCAGAAAGGGTGGTTTTCCTTAAACAGTCCTCAAGTGTTTCATCCTTATTATTTAAAAGCCTACATTGAACTTCCTTCAACTGCTAAAGTCATAGTCTCTGCAGCCTAATTACAATGTGTATAGGATTTATCTAAGAAGATTCCAGGCAGAGGAAGCAGAGATTAAATTGCCAACATCCGCTGGATCATTGAAAAAGCAAGAGAGTTCCAGAAAAACATCTATTTCTGCCTTATTGATTATGCCAAAGCCTTTGACTGTGTGGATCACAACAAACTGTGGAAAATCTTGAAAAAGATGGGAATACCAGAGTACTTGATCTGCCTCTTTAAAAATGTGTATGCAAGTCAAGGAAGCAATAGTTAGAACTGGACTTGGAACAACAGACTGCTTCCAAATAGGAAAAGGAGTACATCAAGGCGGTATATTGTCATCATGCTTATTTAACTTATATGCAGAGTACATCATGAAAAACACTGGTCTGGAGGAAGTACAAGCTGGAATCAAGATTGCTGGGAGAAATATCAATAACCTCAGATATGCAGATGACACCACCCTTCTGGCAGAAAGTGAAGAACTAAAGAACCTCTTGATGAATGTGAAAGAGGAGAGTGAAAAAGTTGGTTTAAAGTTCAACATTCAGAAAACTAAGATCATGGCATCCGGTCCTGTCACTTCATGGCAAATAAATGGGGAAACAGTGGAAGCAGTGACAGACTTCATTTTTTTGGGCTCCAAAATCACTGCAGATGTTGACTGCAGCCATGAAATAAAAAGATGCTTACTCTTTGGAAGAAAAGGCCAACCTGGAGAGCATATTGAAAACCAGAGACATTACTTTGCCAACAAAGGTCTGTCTAGTCAAGGCTATGGTTTTTCCAGTAGTGATGTACGAATATGAGAGTTGGACTGTAAAGAAAGCTAAGCACCGAAGAATTGATGTTTTTGAACTGTGGTGTTGGAGAAGACTCCTGAGAGTCCAACTGCAAGGAGATCCAACCAGTCCATCTTAAAGGAAATCAGTCCTGAATATTCATTGGAAGGACTGATGCTGAAGCTGAAACTCCAATACTTTGGCCACCTGATGAGAAGAACTGACTCATTTGAAAAAACCCTGATGCTGGGAAAGATTGAAGGAGAGAGGAGAAGGGGACGACAGAGGATAAAATGATTGGATGGTATCACCAACTCAATGGACATGAGTTTGAGTCAACTCCGGGAGTTGGTGATGGAAAGGAGACCTGGCGTGCTGCAGTCCATGAAGTTGCAAAGAGTTGGACACAACTGAGTGACTGAACTGAACTGAACTGAAGAAGATTCCAGGTCCACATCTTGCTTGTTTGTGTGAGAACTTGCTTGTTTGTGAGTCAGGAGCCTTCTCATATTAATACGTGTTGGGATTATGCAATGCTTAGGAATTGCTATTATATCTGACATTATTTGTACTGTTTACGTTAAAAAATTTTACTGTATTTTATGATACTGTGGCATCTTACAAACTCTTTGTGGCTGGGGAGAAACTGACTCTTCTGAGATAGCAAACCCTTAGAGATAGAAGAGGGCCCATCCAGGAAAAGGTCTGTGAGATGGAAACTAAGCAATCCAGAGCCACACCTCCTCAGTCTGAAACAATATTTCTCAGGAGACAAAATTCTTCCACTTCAACCACCCCAGGACAAAGTACCATACAGCTAGGGCCATGTCTATACCTTAGAGTCACCAGAATTGCTCAAACTAGCCAGTCCTAAGCTGTTCACTCTGCCCTGCTTTGTCTTTCTGTGCATGCTGTTTGCTCAGTTGCTCAGTTGTGTCCTATTCTTTTGTGACCCCATGGGATGTAGCCTAGCAAGCTCCTCTGTCCACGGGATTTTCCAGGCAAGAGTACTGGAGTGGGTTGCCATTTCCTTCTCCAGGGTATCTTCCCAAACCAGGGATTGAACTCGGGTCTCCCACACAGCAAGCAGATGCTTTACCATCTGAGCCACCAGGGAAGCCCAAACCCTAATAAAGGGCTTGGCCTTGGCCCTCCCTTTGCTCCTGACCTCTGGCTCCTAATCACCCAGTGATCACCTGTGGCCCTTTGTTATGTGTCATGTCTCCTGAGTATAAGAAATTTGTTTCCTTTTTCTTTTTTTTGAGTCTCTCCTCTGCTTCCTCTTGTGGCTGCAACTGAATGACCATCTCATAAAAGAACACAGAACAACTGCCCAGACCAGAAGAGGAGACAAGTTTGCTTGTTGCTACAGAGGTCGTTTTGTTCTTTCTGTATTGAAGTATAGTTGATTTACAATATGATGTTTGTTTTGTTACCAAACCAAACTTGATTCCACTTTTGCATGCAGAAAAGCCCATCTGCTGACCCAGGATTGTGGTGAAGGAAAGTGCAATATATACTGTAGGCACCAAGCAAGGAGTTCAGGCAGCTGGTGTTTAAAAAACCCAAAGCTTTCAGGGAAAGGCTTTTAAAGACAGGATTAGGGGAGGGGTTGTGGGGTGTGTGATCAGCTCCTGGACATTCTTTTGATTGGTTGCTGGTGAGGTAATTGGGAGTCAATGTCATCAACCTTCTGGTTCCAACTGGTCTGGGGTCTACTTGCTTCTGGGCTGCACACAGTTAGCTTTTTCCACCTGATGGGGGTTTCAGTATCTGCAAAACAGTTCAAAGAACATGGCTCAGAATATTATTTATAGCCCCTAAGGAGGAATAAAAGTCCTTGACTTTAATGGTTAAACTATTATTATTCTGTCTTGCTTGACTGTTTTCCTTTGTCTCTGTATTTTTCTTACTTCTCTGATTAAATTTATTCCTTGGAACTTGGAGAAGGCCTAGGAGTCTAAAGTTTTTTCACAAACAAGAGTCAAGGGAAAGACATGGTGAGGGTTTTATTCAGGGAAGGCTCATAGGGCCCCATAGGGTCCAGCTTGGTTATAGTTTTAGGTGTACAACATAGTGATTTATTATTTTTGCAGATTATACTAACTGATCAGTTCTGAGTGTTCATTGGAAGGACTGATGTTGAAGCTGAAACTCCAATATTTTGGCCTCCTGATGTGAAGAGCTGACTCACTGGAAAAGACCCTAATGCTGGGAGGGATTGAGGGGCAGGAGAGGGGACGAGAGAGGATTAGATGGCTGGATGGCATCACTGACTCAATGAACATGGGTTTGGGTGGACTCCAGGAGTTTGTGATGGACAGAGAGGCCTGGCGTGCTGCGATTCATGGGGTCGCAAAGAGTCGGACATGACTGAGTGACTGAACTCAATACTAACTGAAGTTTAGAAGAAAGCCTTGAAAGGATTGTGATAAACTGGGTTATTTCTATCCACCTTGGGGCAATAGCAGCTGCTGATGACAGCTACAGGCCTTGTGCAAGCTGACCCCACCCTCTTTCCTCTAATTCTGTTTCCTCTTGGCTTCCAAGTATGACACAGCCACAGGGCATTCAGGGAAAACCTAGTACAGCTTTCTGGGCAGGCAATTTTGCCTAACTTGCTCACTGATGATTCTTTTGCATGTCGGCTGGATTGCCGGCCTGTGAGGTGAGACATGCTCCTGCCCTTGGCAAAGCCATTTCCATATCCCTTGGGAGAGCTGGTGATTATTATGTCTTAAACAATTTTGTGCTCATTTTCTTTCTAATTCCAGTACCAACCCTTTTAAATGAAGAAATATAAACAGAAAAAAGAAAGCCCCCTGTTAGCCCCATCCTGAAGCCCCACCTGCAAATTTCTAAATCACGTTCAACAGTCACAAATGCAGTTTTCAGGAAAGGGGGCCGCCTTGCAGAATACACAAGCAGTTTTTACAGCTTGACTCTATATGATGAATGTATTTTCATAACATTGTATTGTCTTCTGGTATGTTATTTCCAACTTTCTGCATAATCATACCATTGAATAAACATTGTAAATACATTTAACCAATACCATAATATTGGCCAGAACCAATGAAAAATTGATCATCTGGACCATTTCATTATCATAAGAGCCTCACATGTGCACTTTTCAACACATCCATAATCATACCTGCAGGACACATTGTCGACATGGAATCTCTTAGGAAGTACTGTATAGAGGCTTGTGATACTTGTTTGATGCCATTTTAATTCCAAATTGCTTTCATAAATATTATATCAGTTTCTACTTCTCAAAGACTATGTCAGATGCTTTCTCACCCACTGTGTTAACACTGGGATTATCCATGCTTTTAATCCTTGCCAATTGAATAGCTGAGGAAAAAAGTCATCTCATTATTATAATTGGCAATGTTCTGGGCCTGCTAATGGAGGTCAGACATATGGTGGTGATTATCTTCTGAAGTCAACCATTTAAAATGTCCTTGGTCTAAGTGGTTCATGTTATTATTTGTAAGTGGAAGATTTAAAATGAGCTAATAAAAAATATTGATGTAATGTAACCAGTTTTAGATAGAAGGCCATCTCTGAGCAAGACCTTTTCCTTTCAACTGCCATTAGGGTAAGGCTCTCCAACCTCCATTCTGTCAAGTGCAACGTTTATAAGAAAAATTGTCCAAGATGATAATTTGGGTGCTATAGTGACCCCAAAGCGATAAGCAAGTGAGGGATTTGTTATTAAAATAAGAATATCCTTTAATGAACATGACACTGTATTAATTCTCCAATAACATTGCTGCAGGCAACCCAGTGCTTGTTGGTTTCTAAAAGTTGATAAGTGTATTCATTCTATTGTTTTGACTTTGCTGTACTGTGAGTAATTTTACAGATCACTAATTTCAAATGCCACAATCTCGAAGCAGAATGAAGTTGCTACATTCTTCCAATTAATTAACCAGCAAATTTAATTTCACACTACAGAGCTTTGGAATAGCAACTGTTTACCGAAATTACCATTGCAAATAATGAAACTGATTGTTTAAAGAACCAGCATTTAGTATTGTCAATTAAGTCTGGGCTAAACGTTAATAAATATAACACAGTGTGGGAAACCATCTGCCGGAGGGTCAGTTTGCTGAGAGCCATGGTCTCGAGCAGCCTGGGGACACTTCCTCCAGGAAACAAGAGGTTATTGCAACTTGTTATGCAGCTACTTTCATTAGGGCACTCTGTCACTAAACTACCAAAAAAAAAAAGTCAGCAAGATTATTTTAGCTTTTAAAAGACTATTTCACTGAGTAATCAGCAATGTGACAAACACCTCATTTAATAAACTTCATGTACAGTTTTGCCATGTGTCCGTTTTGCCATGTTCTTCCACCTTTACCCTTGAGCATGCACATGTCTTAAATACGTGCAAATAGTACATGTAGCTGTCCCTCTGTATCCGTGAAGGATTGGCTCCAGGCATCCCACAGATACTAAAGTCCATGAATGCTCAAATCCTTGTATAAAATGGGGCAGTATTTGCATATAACCTACACACATCCTCCCATATACTTAAAATCATTTCTGGGATTACTTACAACAACTGATACAATGCTAATGCTATGTAAATAGTTGCCAAGGCTTGGCAAATTCAAATTTTGCTTTTTGGAACGTTCCAGAATTTTTTTCTGAATATTTTTGATCCTTGGTTGATTGAATCTGTGGATGCAGGACCTGCTGACAGGAAGGGCTGACTGGATACAATTTCCTGTAACTGCATCACAAATATCTTTGTTATCATTACTCGGTCTTTTAGTTATCACACTGGCTTGCTGTGTGATAATTCGTCACATGGGTGGGCTGTGATTTGCTTCACTTCTCTTCTATTATTGTCACTTGAATTGATTCCTAGTGCTGATGATTATTAGCCATGGGGCATGGGGCTTTTCATAGTTTGGTCTAATTTTCTTAGAATGAATTTCCAGCAGTTGGAACATCAAAGCAAAGGGGGATTAGCGTTTCAGTGCTTTGTGTTTCTTGCTGTCATATTCTGGTTCTGCTTATCTCCTTGTCTGCAATGCCCTGCCCATTCACTTCTTGGGATATTAAAGTTATCTAAGATAAAGAAGCTTTGTCTTCTAGGTTCTGTTCTATCTCCCTGCACTGCCTCCATTTTCTCTAGGTTTCTGTTTTGCTTGTTGTGGAGGCTATATTCCCATTTAAGGGTGGGTGCTGTAAAGCTGGTGGGACATGTTGGATTCACTTACTTGGAGATCGGCCATTGGCAGGTTTTTCCTCCTGTCCCCACCTGAATCCTTATCTTTGAGGATATCAGTTTCAGAAAGGTTGTATTCCAAGGATACCCTGCCTTGTGAATTTTGGAGAGCTGGCCAGGGGTGTGTACCTCTGTCCCTTTGGAAGGTTTTCAGACAGTGCTTGGCCTTTGGTCTTACTCCTCACCTCTCTGCTGTCCCATCCCTGTCTCTTTGTGCCCCAGACCTGGATCCTCTCTGCCTTCATTTCCGTGGAGAGGAAACCCTCTGTCTCCTGGTGAGAGGTGGAGGAATGAACAGGCGTGTGGGGTGAAAAATGGGCTGAGGACCCAGCTAGCCCATACTCCAGCCTCTCCGGGGTTCCCTGAGCGTCACCCTGCTCTGAAGGCACCTGGACCCGATGTCCTGCTCTCTGCTAGGTCACTTTCTGGCCTTTTGCCAAGGTTGAGCAAAGTGACAAAAGAACCAAAGACTCAAACCGGAGAGGCTTTCCATTAAAGCACCGTTGCTCTGCCTGGTACACAGTTCCCTCATTTCTGCCCTGGGCTTGGCAGAGGAGGGGAGGGCTCTGAACTGGGGCCAGCCCGTGGGCTCCAAGCCTGACCCTGCCTTTGTCTGTGCCCTATCCTGTGATCTGTGTTTCAGTCTTACTCCTCAAGCCTGTCCACTATTGCCAGAGGTGAAAGTGCCCGGGGGCTTGCAGCCCATCCCATCAGGGAATGGTCGGAAAAGCTTTGTGGTGTGCTGGGGTGTGAGGAAGGGTGGCTGTGTGGTCAATATGCTGTGGGCACAGAGGTCGATGCTTTGGAAGAGGAAGGATCTGAGACTCATGTGGATCACATGCTGGTCTTTGAAGGAAACTTCTGTTCTCAGAGTGGACATACTGCCTTTAGAGATCTTAGAATAAAGAAGTGATAGTTCTGAATAGAAAGTTCCTGTGTCCACCTTCCATGTGCCTGCAGGGGCAGAGCTTGCCCTTCTCCTAGTCTTCCCTTCACCATGCCTCCCCTCTCCCCCACTGCAGCAAGTGAGACCCCTCTTCTCCCTTGGATAGGTATAGCAGCCTAGCCTGGGTTCAGGGGAATTCTTTCAATGGTCATCCAGTTGCTAAGGCCAGGGGTGTTGGCGATGGCAGGTTTTAGCGGGCTCATCGCACTGGGTTTAAACAAAGGGGGTGTCAGGTTTCTGCAGCTGGTCGCAGAGGTCAGTGCTAAGGAGCTATTTGTTGAGATGAGAATGGCTGGAGGCGGAAGGTGTTGGAGGCTTGAAGTCCCAGACTGGTGAACACTCACACTTGACTTCCAAGTGTCAAGTCCAATGTTGGGAACGTTTAGGTGAGTGGCATGTACATGACATTGCCTTGGAAACTGCTGGGGTTCAAAGCCACCGGACTGCAGGGGGGGGGACCCAGAAAGCAGGAGGACTGAGGACAGCCCCAGGGCGCTCGATTTCAGAGGTTGGTAGGTTAGGAAGAAAGTGAGACGTGAATGAAGATGGTGCAGAGGGTGATCGTGGTGGTTCAGGTGGCGCTGATCCTAACATGGTTGTGGTCATCTTGGGTTCGTGCCAAGGGAGCCATGACCATGGTGCTGTGGGTGATGGTGTTCCTCTAGGCAGTGGTCACAGTGTTCCTAGATGCCACTGTTCTTGGCCTGGGATGGACTCTAGAATTCTAGATTCATTATCTGGTAGCTGCTTTATTATTTTCTCATTACATCCCACAGGCTCTGACGAGTCCCTCAAACTGGGTGATATACTAGTCTTTCTCCCCAGCTCTCTGACCATCAAATATCCCACACTTGAATGAATTTTAAAATACATGTGATAAGATGCAATGGCTTGCTACCAGACACTGGGAGATGAGCATTATGTCTTTGAGCCTGCTAATGTAGACTCTTTCAGCTTCTTTGGTGGCTTGGTGGTAAAGAATCTGCCTACCAATGCAGCAGAGGCAGGTTCTATCCTTGGGTCGGGAAGATCCCCTGGAGAAGGAAATGGCAACCCATTCCAGTGTTCTTGCCTGAGAAATCCCATGGACAGAGGAGCCTGGAGGGCTATAGTCTATGGGGTTGCAAAAGAATTGGATATGACTCAGTGACTAAAGAACAACAACAACAATGTCGAATCTTAGGGTGGAACGTTAGCTTACATCTTGTCTCCAGACACCAGATACCTTTCCTTCCACCCCATAGCATACTGCTACTTCTTGAAATGACATCTGTTAAAGCTGAGATGGTTTATCACAGTTGGTTGGAATGATGAGGAGTCATCCTAATGAAAATAAATAGCCTGCCAGGCATGGTTTGCTCTTTTTGAATGTAGTGCTTGATTTTTCCTGACTTGACACCCATGGTAATGACTGCTCAGTTCTGCAGTCCAGTGAGGCAGCAGAGAAAACAGCGTTCACCTTCTGCAAGGCTCCGTCCAGCTGGAAGCTGTTTCCAACAACACCCATCCTAGCCTCTGTAACTCAAAGATTGGTGTGGAATACAATTTAGAAGGATTCCAGAAATAAAATTTAGTGCCTGAGTTTTTCTTGGGGTGGTTGGGTGAGCTGGCCACCTCTCCTCCACTCCCCCAAATTGAGCCCCGCCTGATGATCACATGGGAACATGTGCTGTCCTGTCCCATTAGTCCTCCCGGCCTTGGCCTCTGCTCTTCTCGCAGCCAGGGGTTTGCTGTTTCAATCATCTTGCTCTTAGTAAAACTTTACTCTTGTGCAGAATCTGATGCCCGCCTGGGAGAGTCGTGCCTCATCCCTCCCTGGACTGCAATTGTGTGGGGAGGTGTTCATTGGTGGGACTATTGCCTGTCTACACTGAACCATGTGGGGACCAGTTTTCTGTCTTGTTTACCTTCCTGCTTCCAGCACAAGACTCGGTGCTAGATCCATGTTCTTGAACACATAAATAAAGGAGGAATGAGTGAAAAAGAAATACTGTGATTGAGATGGCACTACCTATCTTGTCCAGGGAAGCCTTAACCCTATGAAAGCATCAGAGTCCATAAGTCCTGCTCTGTCATCCCCGTGACTCTGGTCTCCATATGTATCAAATAGGGAGGACAGCCCTGCCTCCCCCATGAGTTAGAAATGAGTGGTGATGCATGCACAATACCTGGTCCTTGGCAACCTCCTCCAACTTCAGAAGGAACAGCAGAGGAAGGCAGAGGCCTGACCAGATTTATGTGGGACTGTGAGCATCAGGGTTACATGCAGCCTCAAAGCACCGGGGAAGATTGCCGCCCACAGCAGTCCTCAGAGATGGGCTCCTGAAACAAACAGAAGGGCTCTATTTTAGTGGCAGAAACCTCAAGGTATCTTTTGAGTTACTGGAGAACCAAAGTCAAAGGGCCCCCTGGATGTGCTCATTTGAAGGCTATTTTCAGCAGGAAGAGAACAGAATATTGCTCATAGCTGCTTTTGAGCCATGCCAGACAATTTCCTTTGATTTCCCGGAAACACTTTTATTCTTAAGATTCTTCTTGGGAGGCATGAATATACAATGGAGAAAAGACAATCTCTTTAACAAGTGGTGCTGGGAAAACTGGACAGCCACTTGTAAAAGAATGAAACTAGAACACTTTCTAACACCATACATAAAAATAAACTCAAAATGGATCAAAGATCTAATCATAAGACCAGAAACTATAAAACTCCTAGAGGATAACATAGGCAAAACACTCTCCGACATAAACCAAAGCAGGATCCTCTATGACCCACCTCCCAGAATATCGGAAATAAAAGCACGAATAAACAAATGGGACCTAATTAAAATTAAAAGCTTCTGCACAACAAAAGAAACTATAAGCAAGGTGAAAAGGCAGCCTTCAGAATGGGAGAAAATAATAGCAAACGAAGCAACGGACAAACAATTAATCTCAAAAATACACAAGCAACTCCTGCAGCTCCATTCTAGAAAAATGAATGACCCAATCAAAAAGTGGGCCAAAGAACTTAACAGACGTTTCTCCAAAGAAGACATAAAAATGGCTAACAAACACATGAAAAGATGCTCAACATCACTCATTATCAGAGAAATGCGAATCAAAACCACAATGAGATATCACTTCACACCACTCAGAATGGCTGCAATCCAAAAATCCACAAGTAATAAATGCTGGAGAGGATGTGGAGAAAAGGGAACTCTCTTACACTGTTGGTGGGATTGCAAACTAGTACAGCCTCTATGGAAAACAGTGTGGAGGTTCCTTAAAAAACTGCAAATAGTCCTGCCATATGACCCAGCAATCCCACTGTTGGGCATACACACCGAGGAAACCAGAATTGAAAGAGACACGTGTACCCCAATGTTCATCGCTGCTTTATTTACAATAGCCAGGACATGGAAGCAACCTAGATGCCCATCAACTGACGAATGGATAAGAAAGCTGTAGTACATATACACAATGGAATATTACTCAGCATTAAGGAAAAATTCATTTGAATCAGTTCTACTCAGATGGACGAAACTGGAGCCCATTATCCAGAGTGAAGTAAGCCAGAAGCAAAAACAACATTACAGTATATTAACGCATATATATGGAATTTAGAAAGACGGTAACGAGAACCCAACATGCGAGACAGCAAAAGGAACGCAGATGCATAGAATAGACTCAGGGCCTCTGTGGATGAGGGAAAGGGTGGGATGATATGGGAGAATGGCATTGAAACATGTTAATTATCATATGTCTAAGCAATAGCCGGCCCAGGATTGATGCTTGGGACTGGTGCAACGAGATTTCCCGGGGGGAGGGAGGAGGGAGGGGGGTTCTGGAGGTGGAGCATATGTAAACCCATGGTGATATCATGTCATTGTTTGGCAAAACTAATAAAAAAAATGTTATAAAAAAAAAAAGTAAGTTTATCTATGCCTTCTTCACTCTCTCTTCAACTTCTGCAAGTTTTGAACTCAAATACACAACTTTATAATTAACTCTGTTAAAGTTTGTTGTTTTTTCTGTAGTGTTCTGATTTGTTAATAAAATTTTACATCACACAAAAAAAATGGCTAACAAACACATGAAAAGATGCTCAACATCACTCATTATCAGAGAAATGCAAATCAAAACCACAATGAGGTACCACTTTACACCAGTCAGAATGGCTGCCATCCAAAAATCTACAAGCAATAAATGCTGGAGAGGATGTGGAGAAAAGGGAACCCTCTTGCACTGTTGGTGGGAATGCAAACTAGTACAGCCACTATGGAGAACAGTGTGGAGATTCCTTAAAAAACTGCGAATAGACCTGCCATATGACCCGGCAATCCCACTGCTGGGCATATACACCGAGGAAACCAGAATTGAAAGAGCCACGTGTACCCCAATGTTCATCGCTGCATTGTTTACAATAGCCAGGACATGGAAGCAACCTAGATGCCCATCAACTGACGAATGGATAAGAAAGCTGTGGTACATATACACAATGGAATATTACTCAGCATTAAAAAAAAATTCATTTGAAGCAACTCTACTCAGCTGGATGGAACTGGAGCCTATTATCCAGAGTGAAGTAAGCCAGAAGGAAAAACAACATTACAGTATACTAACGCATATATATGGAATTTAGAGAGATGGTAACGAGAACCCTGCATGAGAGACAGCAAAAGGGACGCAGATGTATAGAACAGACACGTGGACTCTGTGGAAGAGGGCAAGGGTGGGATGATGTGGGAGAATGGCACTGAAACATGTTAGTTACCATATGTGAAATCAATCACCAGCCCAGGGTTGATGCTCGGGGCTGGTGCACTGGGATGTTCCAGGGGGAGGGAGTCGGGAGGGGGGAGGAAGGGGGGTTCTGGAGGGGGAGCATGTGTAGACCCATGGCGGTTTCATGTCATTGTATGGCAAAACCAACACAATAAAGTAAAGAAAATTAAAAAAAAAAAGATTCTTCTTGGGGAGTCAGAGAGGAGTCTGTCTTGTAGGTGAGAGGTGGTGGGTTGGAGGGCTTTGTGATGGCATGGACAGTATTGGACAGAGGAATTGGGAGATAGCTCCACCGTGCTAGCCAGCTCAGCATCCTCATTTGACCAGTGGAGACTCTGAAGCCTCAAATAAGGAAATGCCAAGTAATGGATGGATGTCTCCCTTCCTCAGGAGTCTGGATGTCTGTTCCAGCACAATCTGCTGGTTGACCATGGACTAACCTCTTCCCTTTGCCTGCTCAGAGTCCCTTGAGGGCTCCGCCTTGCTGCCAGCAAGAGAAAATACATTATCTTACAGAGGGAATAAGATAAAAAACTGACTTCTCATCAAAAGCAATGGAGAATAGAAGGTGGTGGGTAACATATTCAAAATACTAAATGGAAAAAACTGTCTATTAAGAACTCTAGGTTCTGAAAAAAAAATCTTTCAAAATAAGGGCTAAGTAAAAACATTCTCAGGTAAATGAAGACTGAGAAAAGTTTTTACTAGCGTACATACCATAAAAAAGTACTAAAAGAAGTTTTGGCTGGAAGGACGTAATACCAAATAGTAACTATATCCACATGGAAAAATAAATGTACCAATAATGGTGATTAAATAGGTAATTATAAGAATCAGTGAAAATAAAAATATTTGATTTTTAAAAATGCTTAACTGATTTAAAAGGCAACTACACAAACTAATAATGAAGATATGCTGTTGGCCTTAGAAGAAAACGTAAATTTGTGGCAATGATAGCACAAAAGAGAAGACAAGGAATGGGAATAAGTTGGAACAAAGAATTAAACTGAAGGGTAATATAGATCTACAGGAAGAAATTAAGAATAGTGGAAAAGGTAAATATATAAGTTAATCTAAGAGAATTTAAAATACATTTTATCTTTCTTCCCTAAAAATAAAAAATATAAGATTATTATATTATTAACAATAATAATAATAAAAAGATTATAAAACACTGCATTTTTAAGTTTCTAACATATATAGACATACTATGAGTGTGTGCATGCTAAGTCACTACCATCATGTCTGACTGTATGCATGTCTGACTGTAGCCCACCAGGCTCCTCTGTCTGTGGGATTCTCCAGGCAAGAATACTGGAGTAGATTGCCACGCCCTCCTCCAGGGGACCTTCCCCACCCAGGAACCGAACCCGCATCTCTTATGTCTCCTGCCTTGGCAGATAGGTTCTTTATCACTAATGCTACCTGCAGAGCTCAAGGGAAAACAAGACAGCATTCAACAATAATATTAGGAGACCTCAGTAATGGATAGAACTAGACAGAAAATAAAAAAGGATATAGAAGGTTTGTACAACACTATCAACAAATTTGACCTAACTGGCATCTACAGAACACTTCACTTAACAATAGGAGAATACACTTTCCTCTCAAGCATACATGGACTTTTCCAGAGGAAAGGTCATATCTAGGCCATAAAACAGTTGGGAAGCAGCTGCAGAACCAGCTATTGCTTCATACCGGTAAGATAAATCAGCAGCTAAACATAGCAAAGTGAGTGTGGAGTTCTGAAAACATGTAAAGATTCTGCAATTTTCCTTCTACACTACTCCTTGGAATCCCTGAGCTCAGGGAAGACCAGACCTTCCTTGATAGGGCCTCCAACTACTTAAATCAGATCCACCCATAATAATCTTCTTTTTGATTAACTAAATGTCAATTGGCCAGGGACTCTAATTACTCCTGCAAAATCCCTTCACAGCAGCAATTAGAATAAGTTTGACTGACTGACAGACAGGTGTGTGTATGCTACAAAATGGCATTTTCCTTCTTGTGTCCTCCAATCACTAGCCTTTGTAGTTTTCCTTAACCAGAAAGGTACTGACAGGGCGTTCTCGGGAATGCAGTCTAGACAGTAAAGGCACTCAATTAGTAATTAAAAATCTTCCCACAAAGAAAAGCCTAGACACATGTGGTTTCATTGTTGAATTCTACCAAGCATTTACACTATAAATAATGCTATATCTTTACAAATTCTTCCAGGAAATAGAATAGGAGGGAATGCTTCCTTGCTCATTCTATGAAGCCAGTATTACTCTGGTACCAAAGCCACACAAACATCACAAGAGAAAAAACTCAGACCAGCAGTCTTTATGAATATAGATACAAAAATCTCAAAAAACAATGGCAAACCCAATCAAGAACCTATAAAAAGGATTAGATACAAGATCAAGTGGAGTTCATTCCAGGAATTCAAGATTGATTTAAGAGCATTAAATCAATTAATATGGGATATCAACAAGACAAAACCCATGATATAGACAGAAAAAGCATTTGACAAAATACTCATTTATGATACAAACTTTGGATTACCAAGAAATAGAAAAACTTTCTCAACTTGATAAAGGGCATTTATGAAAAACACATATTTGGTGAGTTTAAAGTCTTTCATATTTAAAGTTGAAAGACTATGTATTTTCTTTCTAAGATCAGGAAAAGGCAAGGACTTCCAATCATACCACTTTTATCCAACATTAGAAGTCCTAGCTAGTGTTTTAAGGCAAAAAAGGAGTATAAGGCATTAAAATTGAAAAGGAAGAGGTAAAACTGTATTTATTCACAGACAGGATGATCCCAGATGTGTAAATCCTAAGTAATTCACACACATACACACACACATACACCCCAACAGAAACTAATAAACAGCTTTAGCAAGATGAAGGATACAAGATTAATATACAACATTTAATTGTATTTCTGCATATTAGCAATAAGCAATCTTAAATGAAATTAAGAAGACAATTCCACTTATAATAAAGACTTAGGAGTAAAATTTAAAAAGAGGGACTTCCCTGGTGGTCCAGAGGTTAACAATCTACCCTGCAGTGCAGGGGATGTGGGTTTGACTCCCTGGTCGGGGAACTAAAGATCCTCTGTGCTGTGGCCCAGCAAAGGCAGAGTGCTGCATCTACCAAGTCCAAGTGCCTGGAGCCCTTGCGCCACAACTACAGAGTCCATGTGCCGGGGTCCAGCCTCGGCGGAGTCTGGGGGTCTTGAGGGATGAGTGGCATCGGCGGAAGAAGAACTGAGCTGAGTCGATGTGTGGTGATGGAGCAGTCTCTCAGTTTATTGTTGTTGGTTTACAGTTTTTATAGCCAAAATACATCCCCATTACATCATTACATCACCTATCATTCTATACAATTTTTTGTTTTCTACCTCCCATAGCAACCTTATCATTGAGTTCATTCCCCAAACTATCATGAAACGTTCCCTTTGCAGAAGTCAGATTTTTATGTAATTAGATTTAACAATAGTATGTTTACCATTTGAATGTCTTCAGTATACTTCATTCAATCAAGATAAGTACATCAACCGAAGTAGAAAGGTTACATTTCTCTTATCAGGTACAACTATGTAGAAGCTAGAGGGAAGGGCTTAAGCTTGAGACTGTTTATTCTAGTAACCTACTCAAGTTCTTACGAGAAGAGGAAAGAGGACAAAGAGACAGTTTAGAGAGAGGAAAGAGAACTAAGAGACAGTCAAGCAGCACTGCTTTAGCAATAAAACCCTATTAACCTTAACTACTATAATGAATTCCTATGTCTACATATCCTAAAGCAATCAATATCTCCAACTATGCTGGCCACAATTATGAGCATTCCTAAGTCTCAATCGAGCCTGATTTCTTCAAGGAAGCGAGCCTCTTCCGTGGAGTGGTCAGGGGAGTGGGAGGTGGAAAGGTGACCCAAGTACGAGCCTTTCTGGTGGTGGCCTTGCCATGACCCCCAGAGAACTCTTGGTAAACTCCCCAGTAATTAGTAGGAGGAGTAGTAACCTATTTAAATGTCCCTTTCATTCCTCCTTAGCCCCCGGGGAATGTGATCCACCTTCCCGGATCCTCTGGTCTATAAGGTCTGGGGGGATTATCTCAGGACAAATTCTTTCCAACTGTGACTGACCTACTGAGATGAGCCAATGTTCCGAGCATGGACAGAACTCCCAAGAAAAATACCAGGGTGGGGCTTGCCCAGGATGCCCCGATAAAGAAAGTCAGCTTTGCAATTACTTTCTTAGTCTCGTGACCTTGTCATCCGAGCAAGGGGGCATCCTGACGGCTCCTGGCATCCATGTGCTGCAACTAAGACCTGATGCAGCCAAGTAAATAAGCATAATTTTAAAAGTTCATCGCTGCATTGTTTACAATAGCCAGGACATGGAAGCAACCTAGATGCCCATCAACTGACGAATGGATAAGAAAGCTGTGGTACATATACACAATGGAATATTACTCAGCATTAAAAAAAATTCATTTGAAGCAATTCTACTCAGATGGACGAAACTGGAGCCCATTATCCAGAGTGAAGTAAGCCAGAAGCAAAAACAACAATACAGTATATTAACACATATATATGGAATTTAGAAAGATGGTAACGAGAACCCAACATGCGAGACAGCAAAAGGAATGCAGATGTATAGAAAAGACTCGTGGACTTTGGGGATGAGGGTAAGGGTGGGATGATATGGGAGAAGGGCATTGAAACATGTTAATTATCATATGTCTAATCAATCGCCAGCCCAGGATTGATGCTTGGGGCTGGTGCAGCGAGATTTCCCGGGGGCGGGGGGAGGGAGGAGGGAGGGGGGTTCTGGAGGGGAAGCATATGTAAACCCATGGTGATATCATGACATTGTACGGCAAAAACAATAATAAAAAAAAAGAAAAAAAAAAGAAAGTATAGAACATACACTGAACACTATACCCACTGTTGAAAGAAATGTAAGATCACAATAAATGGGGAAATGCATATGTTTATGAATTATAATTAAAATAGTGTTAAGATATTATACACAATATTGTTAAGATTATAATTCTTCCAAAATTGACCTATAGCTTCTACACAAATTCTGTTGTAGCCCAGTAGTTTTCTTTCAGAAGTGAACAAGCAAATGCTCAGAATAGCCAAACAGTCTTAAAACAGAGAGACAAAGTTGAAGAACCTATACTTTTGAATTTCAAATTCTACTGTAAATCTAATCAAGACCATGACCCTGATATGTTTAGATATATCAAGCAGTATAAAAGAATAAAGTGATCCAGATAATCAATGGAAGTGAACAAAATGGTAAGGTCATTATATTTATGGTTAATTTTCAACAGATATGCCAAAACAACTTGGTGGAGAAAGGAACTTTCAACAAATCATGTTGGAACAATTGGATATCTTCATGCAAAGTAAATTAAACTTAACTGAATAAATTTAAACTCTTATTTCATGTCATATACTGAAATTAACTCAAAATGAATCACACTTAAATGTAAGCACTTAGCCCATAAAACTTTGGGAACAGAATGTAGAAAAACATTCTCATGATCTTGGGTGAAGAGAACTTTGGTGTTCCCCAAAAAGCATGATTTATAAAAGAAAATAATTGATCAACTGAACTTGATCAAAATTAAAAAACTTTTTATTTGAAAATGCACCACTAAGTAAATTATCAGTTCAGTCGCTCAGTCATGTCTGACTCTTTGTGACCCCAAGGACTGCAGCATGCCAGGCCTCCCTGTCCATCACCAACTCCTGGAGCTTACTCAAACTCATGTCCATTGAGTCGATGATGCCATCCAACCATCTCATCCTATGTTGTCCCCTTCTATTCCGGCCTTCACTCTTTCCTAACATCAGGGTCTTTTCCAATAAATCAGTTCTTTGCATCAGGTGGCCAAAGTATTGGAGTTTCAGCTTCAGCATCAGTCCTTCCAATGACTATCAGGACTGATTTCCTTTAGGATGGACTGGTTGGATCTCTTTGCAGTCCAAGGGACTCTCAAGAGTCTTCTCCAACACCACAGTTCAAAAGCATCAATTCTTTGGTGCTCAGCTTTCTTTATAGTCCAACTCTCAGATCCATACATGACTACTGGAAAAACCTTAGCTTTGACTAGATGAACCTTTGTTGGCATAGTAATGTAACAACTCACAGCTTAGTAAAATTTAAATAATTCAGTTAACAAATGGGCAAAAATTTGAACAGATGTTTCACCAAAGAAGATATATAAATAGTCAATGAAAATATGCTCAACATCATTAGGGAAATGAAAATATAAACAATGAGATCCAATTGCACAACCACTAGTATGGCTGACAAAAACCAAGAAAAATAATAATAAAGGTTGTCAAGAATGTGGGGAAATTGAAAGCCTCATACATTTCTGGTAGGAATGTAAAATGGTACAGCCATGTTGGAAAATAGTTTGCCAGTTCCTTAAAATGCTAAACATAAATTTACCATATGATAGAGAAATTTCACTCCTAAAAATCCCCTAGAGAAACAAACAGGATCATACCAGCATCAGTCTTAATAGTCAAAAAGTGGAAACCATTGAAATGTCGCCCAACTAGAGAATGTAGAAACAAAATGTCTATTCCTACAATGGAATTCTTTTTAAAAGGGATGAAGTATACGGGTTACAACATGGATGAGCCTCAACAATGTTAGGTTGAGCTTCTCTGGTTGTTGTTGTTGCTCAGTCACTCAGCGAGTCCAGATGTTTGTGACCCCGTGGACTGCAGCATTGTGTCAGTTTTCCCTGTTAGTGCCATGGTAAGGAATCCACCTGCCCGTGCAGGAGACACAGGTTCCATAAGATGTCACTTGCCTTGGAGCAGCTAAGCCTGTGTGTCACAACTATTTTTTTTCTCTTTATTTTTTAGTTTTTAAATTATGAAAATATGATAACACATTTGCAGGAGACTTGGAAAATACAGAACAAAGTTACATACAGTTCTCCTCTGTGTTACAAATTATTAATATTTTTTAATATTAAATTTAATATTAAGTTCCTGGTCAGGGGACTAAGATCCCATACTCGGAGTGTTGTGGCCAAAAGAAAAATATCCAAAACAGGTGGATTTTATGGTTTGTAAATTAAGATGTAATAGTTTTTTAAAAAAGAATCCTTGTGTCACCAATGTACTGCACAGTGAGGCTTCTTAAACATCTGTATGCCTCCAAAAGCTGCCTTCATGTCTCCCAGTTTATGCCACACACTCAGAAAGATCTTGTGGCCCTTTAGAATCTCTGCTAGTGATTAGGATTCATTCTCTGATATTGAAAATCTCATTGAGTCCACATTGAAACTTCAACCTGATATCCAGTCCAGAGTCTCCCTGCCTCCACACTGCTCTGAGCTGTCCTGTGGCACCTGCTTTGGGGAAGAGGGCACGGTTTCCTCTGGCTGGCTTCCTGCAGTGCTCTGGGGAGCCTTTTCTTTCTGGCATGTTGGAAGAATGGGGAAAGCAGACAGATGACTGGAGGACTTGTCCACATAACCGGAGGTGCCTTCATGATTGTTGGAACTGGGTGTCAATAAAGGAGAGGAGACAGGAGAAGTTTGCATGTCACCAGGAGTCCTGGGATCTGACTGAGGCCCCTGGGGGCTTCCCCAAATGGCTATAGATGGGGCTGGGTCAGTCAGCGCCTTAACTTTTTATTGCGGTTGTTTCTTCAGTTCAATATCATTTCAGAGAGAACAGGTGCTTTTGGGGTAACTAATCTGGAGCCCTGAACATCTAACAATGCCTGAGGCTCCTGGAGCCAGTCGTCTGCTGTGCAATGCTTGCAGCCCCCTTGGATACACATGGAGCCTAGCAGCCAGCCAGGGTTACCAGGGTGATAAGAGAGCCCAGGTGCCCTGAGATCCTATGGAAAGCCCACCCCTTGCTCCCCACGATTAGATGGAGGGGAGGGTAGGTGTGCTTGTCTCCTTGCAGGTGTGAAGGGGGACACAGTCCATTAGGGACACCAGCTGTCCTGACTGGTGGGAGGAGTGCTGGAATACAAGCAGGGTCCAGGTGGGGAGGGGTTCCTGCTAGCTCCAGCACCCTCAGGACAGGGGCCCTGGAATGCCCTCAGGAGCAGTCAGGGTCCACATTTAGCTGGCCCAGAGTGGGTGGGGGTGTGGCTGGTCCCCTGAAGCTGTCCAGGGTGGGAGGTCACTGGGGCTGCACTGGGGCCACTGCGGACACATGGAGGCTGTGTTCCTTCTCCTCTGTCTGTGGCCCCTGACCCCGCAGAGTGGGGATGGAGTTCATAGGCTCGAGAGGGAAAAGGAGAGTGCCCAATTTTTTGTTCTTTTGGGACTGAGGGAGGGGGCTGGTTGGAAGTCCCCAACCATGACCCAGGAGAGACCCTCAGGACTGGCTTGGTTTGGGCAGATGTGGAGCCTCCAGAGTCGTCCTAGTCCTGCCACCCAAAACCTGCTGCGGTGAGTTCTGCCTCCTTCTGCTCTTTGAAGGACTCTTGGAGCATGGCCTCACTGCTTCAGCCACATCCAAGGCCAAGGAGACCCTTGGGTGGTAGGGAGTGGGCCAGGCAGCATTATTTCCATTTTGCAGATGGGCTAACTGAGGCTTACGTGGGCTCCAGGCTTTCTTTCCCACCTTAGGGGCCCCTGGAGATGAGGCGAGAAGAAGTAGGTAGAGCCACACAACCTCACTGGGGCCTCTGAGGACACATGGGCGGAGCCAGCATGTGGGTGGAGCCAGCACGCCATGTCTGGCCAGGGAGATTTTTCTATTTTTAAAATTTTCTTTACTTTATTGTGTTGGTTTTGCCATACATTGACATGAATCTGCCATGGGTGTACATATGCTCCCCTTCCAGAACCCCCCTCCCTCCTCCCTCCGGGTTCCCTCTCCCTGGGTCATCCTGGTGCACCAGCCTGGAGCATCAAACCTGGGCTGGTGATTGATTTCACATATGATAATTAACATGTTTCAATGCCATTCTCCCATATCATCCCACCCTTGCCCTCTTCCACAGAGTCCACGAGACTGTTCTATACATCTGCGTTTCTTTTGCTGTCTCACATGCAGGGTTCTCGTTACCATCTCTCTAAATTCCATATATATGCGTTAGTATGCTGTATTTTTGTTTTTCCTTCTGGCTTACTTCACTCTGTGTAATAGGCTCCAGTTCCGTCCACCTGAGTAGAACTGATTCAAATGAGTTCTTTTTAATGGCTGAGAAATATTCCATTGTGTATATGTACCACAGCTTTCTTATCCATTCGTCAGTTGATGGGCATCTAGGTTGCTTCCATGTCCTGGCTATTGTAAACAATGC
>ML660772.1:11849197-11962072 GCA_007570785.1 Antilocapra americana
TTGTCATATATAGCTTTTATTATGTTGAGGTATGTTCCTTCTATTCCTGCTTTTTGGAGGGTTTTTATCATAAATGGATGTTGATCCAGCATGTGGGTGGAGCCAGCACGCCTTGTCTGGCCAGGGAGATGTTTGTAACTGTCAGCTCTGTTACTGCCATCACTGTTATGGTTGCTTTGAAAGATACTCTGAGGGATCCCTGCAGACCCTCTGGGGTGGGGCCAAGGGGCTGAAATGCAAAGCTGTGAGAGACTCTGGTCGGTCTTCCGTGAAATCCCATCCCCAACACAAAGCAGGGATGCTGAGAAGGCTGCCTCACAAATGAGATCTGCAGCAGATATGTTTTTACTTTTGAAAGCACAGACTATTTCCAGACCGGACATTCTGGCCTAATTGAAAAGTGTTTCAATTACTTTCCAGCTGTGAGAATGCCCTGAGGGGTCTCTTGGGTTTTCCTGGATCCCAAAACTGGCTTCCATCTTCATTTAAAAACCTAGGCAACAGGGAAGACCCTTCACTTCTGCTGCATAGGAGGAGAATGTCCCTTGAATCCATTTTCACTGCCGCAAACATAACACTCCACGGTCTTCATGACTCCTGGCTTGGCCCTGCATAGGCCTTAGCCATGCCTTTCACCTTGGCCCCCTCTCAACCCAGCAGCATCTGGGTCAGAGAGGCTGGCTCTCTGCCTGGTGCTGCCCTCACTTGAGTTTACTGGAGACATCATATTTAGTGTAGAAAGTTGAATGTATGCACATATAGTGGTAATAGAGGGATGCTTAAACCTGCTGGGCAGGGGGAGCTCAGAGATGTGGAGGAGTTTTTTTTAAGGGTGGGAAAGGAAGTGGCATTGGGTGAAGAGGCAGGACACAAAGACATGGCCTCGCTGATACTCTGGTGAAGGCGGTCGGCTGGGCTTGGCCGGCTGATCCTCACTAGGTGGGCAGGGGGCTCTCGGTGCCTGGTGACCCTCCATTCTCTTCTGCTCACCAGCTACACCGGGCAGGAGCTGCCCAGGAAATAATCCAGGCTTGAAGCTAGATGTACCCACTGCTTCAGACAGCAGGTGAACTACCCACGTGTCCTGGGTGCCATGAAATGCTCACTCTGCCTTGCCCACCCCTGTGACCGTCTCTCATTCCACTTTCCCTCCAGCCAATGAGCCACCTTGTCCCCTGAATGCCAGGAAATGGTGGCCTCAGGCAAGCCTGTGGTTCCCTGTCCCCGATGTCTCACCTGCCTGCCCTGTGGGAAACTCGCTTGGCGAGCATCGTGGGAGGGACCCCCCTGCTCCATCCAAACCAGCTATGCAAGCAGGCACTGCTGCTTTGACTCATGCACAACTGCTGTTGGTGGTGCTGGGAGGGTTGTGATGTGAGGTCTTCTGGAACCCTGAGCCTCTGGGTGGGCCTGGCTAACACCCCTCGTGGCAGGGGTTGTCTCTCTCATGAGAGGGTCTGGAGAGCAGGCAAGACTCCTGCCTCCTCCCCTGTGTCTGGATGCTGTCTTGTACCAACACAGGACCCTGGCATGTCATGGGCAGATGGTTTAGCCTGGCCTCACTGCAGGTGCAGGGCCACAGGTGGGTTTCTTTCCTCTCCCCCGGTGATGGCTAAACCTTTTCTGGCATCAGAGAAGGGATCAGATTTCACATCTGTCTCCACTGGCAGTTAACTGCCACCTAGTCCTCTCGCAGGGCCTGGAGTCCTAGACGGTCTCCTCAGGCTCCCATAGTGCCTGTAAGCCCAGCTGGCTCTACATACCTGGGCCCCAGCAGGGGCTCCCTTGGGTGCATTGCCTGCCCTCTGCTTTTCTCAGGATCACCCACGGGGGGCCCTTGAATTGGATGCCATGTGGGTGTGGAGGCCCATGTGCCTGGGCCTCCAGGGACTCTGACCCAGCTTCCCACACTCAGTCTGAAGGGCTCATTAAAATTTCAGCTGTGCTCTTCTTACCCGTGTTTTGGCAGCCACCCTGGGCTTCTCTGGTGGCTCAGCTGGTAAAGAACCTGCCTGCTGGGTTCGATCCCTGGGTCAGGAAGATGCCCTGGAGAGGGGAATGGCAACCCTCTCCAGTATTCTTACCTGGAGGACTCCATGGACAGATGAGCCTGGTCGGCTACTGTCCATGGGATCGCAAAGAGCTGGACAATACTGAGCGATGCTGCCAAAGGTGAAATAACTTGGTGAGACCCTGTGGTGCTCAGGTCACTTGGTTGCCTGGTGAGCCTCAGCCCTCGCTCAGAGTGTTCTACGTGTACATGGGTGTTATTTACTTTAAAACAGAAAACAGACTCACATATGATAAGGTGTGCCTAAAGAAATATGCTGCCGCTGGTAGTGACACAGTTTGCTCCTTCCATATTGAGACCCCCTAGCCAATGTGACCAATCTGGGACTTCACCTGCACCCCTCAACAGGCGACACACCAGCCTCACCTATAAGATTCTTGTGAGATTTAATTCCCTCAGCCTGAGGTAGGTGCAGTTATGGTCTCCACTGTAGAGCAGAGTAAACCCAGTTTCAGGTAGGTGTTGACTTGAAAAAAAAGGGCAATGTGAGAGTTGTGCCAAGTTTTATTTGGGGCAAGATGAGGACTATAGCTCGAGAGACAGCATCTCAGGTAGCTCTGAAAAACTGCTCCAGAGAGGTAGAGGGGAAGTCAGTATGTATGTGATTTTTGTGAAGGGGGAGTACATGCAATCAAGCACATATTTTTCTAGAAGGTTTCTGCTTGTCACAAGGAGCAGCTGTCACCATGAAGGATTTTGGTGCTTTTCTAGATATGAGGAGATACAAGAATTGGGCTCATAAAATCAGTTCCTGAAAATATCTAACTATCTGAAGAGCCTGTTCTGCCAGTTTTCCCAGAGCCCAGAGTGCCTCCTTCTGCTCTCCACTCTGAGCTTCTTCCAGGGGGTATTGAAGGTCAGCAGCTGCAGCAGCAGCACAGGATTTAGTCCTTGTGGAGGTAGAGGGCAGCACCCACGGCAAGTGCCAATGTGTAGTCAACATACGGCTGTGGTGGAAGCAGGGCCGATACACAGGGCTCTCCGAACCTGAACTCCACCCCTGCCCCACGCTCTCCTGCAGCCCAGTCCCGTGAGGCCTGCTGCCTGGGGTCCGAAGTGGTCCGAGAGCCTGTGCAAACTCACTTGAATACCATTGAAATGACGGGGTGATTGGTGCAGCCAGAGCAACAGTGACCCGTGTCCACCCACCTCCGAATGGAGGTGGGCATATGACTCAGGAGGGCGTCTCCCTAAGCCTTGTTCACGTGGTGGAGAGGTCAGCCTACAGGGCAGGGGGTGGGGGTCGGGGGTGGGGTGAGCCTTGCTCCTAAAGCACAAGTACTCAGATGAGCTAGAAGTTAGCATCTAGGTAGTTAGGCTGCTGCTTTTCTATTGTGTCCATAGGACAGAACCTCTCACCTAAAAACAGGCCCTGTGTGTGGGGGGGTGGGGAGCAGGTTGCCACCTGAGTGCATTTGCATTAAATGCAGCTGCATCTTGCCTGTCAGCCACATCTGCACCTCCAACATCTGTGTCACTCAGAGGAAGTCCTCCTTAAAGGACACTTCCCATGATGGACACAGTCAATGGCAAGGCCGGTGGATGGACTGCACACCCATGTCACTGACTGGCTGTCGGGGGCTGGACATACCTCTGGAGATCACTGAGAATCTTCATGTGCGCTTTCTTTTTAAAATAATGTTCTTTCCGTACCCCCCTCCCTGAATCATTTAGTTATTTCAAAAGAGAAGCTTCCTCATCAATTTTCATGTTAAAAAGTTTCTCACCATGTCATTACTTTTTGAGATAAATTTTAGAATCTATTGTTTAGTAGAAATAAATGCCATTGGGATGGCATTGCACTAAAACTCTACATTGGTTTAGACAGAATGGGCATCTTTCTGGAAGTTTTCTTATCCAGAGAAAACCCTTGACACAGTGCTGAAATAAAGTATTTGGGGGAGTTTTGAGACTTCAATGAAGATTTGAAAGTGAGAGACTGATGTTTCATTTTCGAAAGCGATATTTTTCTGTATTTTATTCTCATTCGAGATGGAATTTAAACTTCTTAACATCATTCATGATGAGTTTTTAGGTTGTTCTTGCTTTTATCATTTATTTAAAGCTTTTTTAAGAAAGCTCTTTAGAATCTGCCATTTCTCAGAAGGCGTCAGCTCCATTTTAGTTGCTTTTATGACTTATGGTGATTAGAAGGCAGGCAGTGAGATGGGACAAGGAGGACACCTATTAGGCTCTGCTTTTGGGCTTCCCTGGTGGCTCAGCTGGTAAAGAATCTGCCTGCCATGCAGGAGACCTGGGTTCGATCCCTGGGTTGGGAAGATTCCCCTGGAGAAGGGAACAGCTACCCACTCTAGTACTCTGGCCTGGACTATATAGTCCATGAGGTGGCAAAGAGTTGGACACGACTGAGAGACTTTCACTTTTGGGTTAAAGCTCCCAAAATGCACAAGGGCAGGGTCTGGGGTGGAGACATAGCTGCAGCCCTGGGACCTGGGACATGGTAGTGAATCTGGGGGTCAGCACTCAGCACCTGGACTGTGCTTGTGACAGGGGCACCTGGGAGGCTAGGGTGGAGGGGTGTGGTTGAGGAGATGCAGATGTCTTCAAAGGGTGGTCCTGGCGAGGGCCATGTGATGTAACTTCCGAAGACTGAAAGGCAGAGCAGCATCACCAGTTTCCATCTAAAGAACAAAACTTCACCCACCAAAGGAGGAGGTGGGGTGGGCACCCCCTCCCATAGGGACACATGAAGAGGCCACACTCTGCTCTCTGACCCAGTGGGGACTCTGGGACTCTGGGTTCAGTGGCTGTGAATCCCACTCAGCTCTGGACGGCTTGGCTGGTGGTTACGCCAGGACACCTGACAGAAGGGGAAAAATGCTGCTTACCTTTCCATCACCTGAATCTGCTTCCAGCCCTGGGAAGCCCCTGCCCTCCACCCTCTCCCATCCTCTCCTCCAGCACCTTCTCTCCCCTGACTCTGGGGACACCCTGCTCCTCTCTCAAGCTCGGGACCCAGAATAGCTGTGGCTCCAGATGGTGGGTGCGTTTGGCTCGGCATCCCTCCAACCTCTCCTCCAAACCTTCCTTCCTTCCCAGTTCACGGAGATGCAGTCTCATACAGACAGCCAGCAGGCTGGGAGCCGTCCTGCCTTCCCAGCCCTCCCGTCCCACCCCAGGCTCTGCCTTTAGCAAAACCAACGTGTCTCAGCATCTCTGTCTTCCAGCCCTTTGTTCTGAAGCCAGAGGGGCTTCCTGGAGCTCAGTACTGATGGTGCCCCTGCCAGTCCTCATTGTTTTGTTTGCTCTTTGCTCCTTATTGGGCCCCCATCACCATTTTGCTCACTGTGGGGTGAGAGGAGATGAGGGTAGCCACCACCATTTAAAAAATGGTAAATGATAAGGCAAGAAGAATGGAGTGGGAAGTCTTCAGGTATGGGTGTGCTGCACTGTGTTTCTTCAGTTTATCAAAATAGGCACCATTATCCCTGTCGTTTTTCAGAATGAAATAACTGAAGCTCAGAGAATCTGAACACTGCCCTGGAACTTGAACTCATTGCCAGGGTTTGCACTCTTCTGGTCTGTGGTGCAGACCTGTTTCTGGAACAAAAGAAACCATACGAGGAAGGACGTGACATAGACGTGCTTAGTCACTCACTTATGTCCAACTTGGCAACCCCATGGACTGTAGCCTGCCAGGATCCTGTGTCCATGGGATTTTTTCCAGTCAAGAATACTGGCATGGGTTGCCATTCCCTTCTCCAGGGGATCTTCCCAACCCAGGAATCGAACCTATATCTCCTGTGTCTCCTGCATTACAGGTGGATTCTTTACTGCTGAACCATTGGGGAAGCCCAAATAGGGAAGAGACAGAAATAACTTGAACAGACAACAAACAGGCAAGGCCATTTTGCTCTTAGGTAAGAGGTTCTAGAAGGATCACAACCACACATTACTCAGCATGAGCCTGCAGAGGTGGGTGCTGCCTCGCCAAGGAACAGCATGGTCCATATAAAGCAACCCCGGAAAAAGACCAGCTTGTTGCTCCAAGATCAGTTGAGCACACAGATGGATTCTTGTGAGATGTTAGCACCAGAGATTGCGCCTTCAACTTGGCACACAAAAATTTTAAGACTCACTAAATGCAAAGATATGTCTCAATTTACTTTTGATTTAGTACCCCTGATGTGGGATCCTACTTGGCCACCCAGTTTCATTGATTGTCATCTCTTGCTGTCATCTTCGTTGGGTAAAATTGTCAGGAGGGTTAGAAAATAGGGTAAGTGCAGATAGATGCCTGTGGTTAAGGGCAGACCTCTCACAGAAGTGTGGTAGTCTGGCAGGATCTAGGGCAGGTGGCAGAGGAAGTGGCAGCCTGGAGGACCAGGTAGGTGCTGGTGATTGCCCAGGGCACCTGCCAAGCCATGAGGGCCAAGTCTGGAACATCACCTGTCTGGTGCTGTCTGAGAGTGATTTTCGGTTAATAGCACACTCAGTTACCTCCTGCACTTTCCCTAATAGGGCCATTAAAATCCAAGAAGATCCATATTTTTATTTGTAAGTGACTTTGTTCAGTTGCTTATAAAGTCAAACTGCAGCTTGCATGTTTGTCAAGGCTCACAGGACCTGTGTGAGTGGGTAGATACCCTCAGAGAATGCCTGCCAGTTGTGATTTGGCTTAATTTTTGAAAACGTTTTAAGTAGTGAGAGAAGTGGAATGTTGGCATTCAGATCATTGTGATTTTAGATGTGCAGAAATGGGGGTGTGCAGAGCTGTGGTCGCTAAGTAAGGCCTCATCTCTCCGGGGCTGTCCAGCTACATTCTTCCCGTGCCTCTCCATGCCCTCCCACCCTGCTTCCTGCCCGACAGCCCCTTTGAGGGAGGATTATAGACAGCTGTGCATTGTGTGTTTTGTCAAGGTGTTTCCTCTATGCTCTTCTTAGACCTGATTTTTGGGCAACAAGCAAGAAAGCAGATGGAGGGCTAGATGGCCCCTCCCTGATCCTCCTGCCTCTGTGCTGGTAGGCAGACTTCACCGTCTCTCATCCTAGTCACTTCATCTATAAAATGAGGAATAATGCCCATCCCACATGTGCCCTGACTTCTTGTGAGGATCAGAGAGACTCATGGAAACGTTGTGGGTCAAACTGTGGCCCCCAGGTTCACATGTTGAAGGCTAACCCCCCAGACCTCAGAATGGGACTCTTCAAAGATCAGGTCTTTAAAAAGATAATTAAATTAAAAGGGAGTTATTAGGGTGGGCCCTAATTGAATATGACTGGTGTCCTCATAAGAAGAGATCAGGACACAGACATGCACAGAGGGACACTGCTGTGAGGACACGAGGAGAGGACGGTCATCCATACACCAAGGAGAGAGGCTTCAGGAGAAACCAACCCTGCCAGTGCCTTTACCCTGGATTTGCAGTATACTGAACTGTGAGATGGTAAATGTCTCTTGTTTATACTGCTTGAACTGTGGTCCATTAGCATATTGACCAAGCAAGCAAGGCTCTTAGCTAAGACCCAAAGCCATGCCGTGGTGGACAGAGGGCCACAAGGACTCCTCTACCACACCTGCCAGGCAGGTAAATATTCAGGCTGCACCTTGACTGCCCACCATGCCAGTGGCCAAGATGGCCCGTGTACAATTCCAGATGCTATGCACAGAGACTCCGGGCAGCCCCAGCCCCAGCATGGTGATCCCCTGGAGGAGGCCTCACAACCCACTCTGGTATTCTTGCCTGGAGAATCCCATGAACAGAGGAGCCTGGTGTGCTGCAATCCATGGGGTGGCAAAGAGTCGGACATGACTGAGTGACTGAACAACAACAATAGGAGGGCATTCCTGTAACTACAGGTCATTTGGGGGCCAAGAGCAGTTGGGAGGGCTGAGCCTTTCTCTCCACATGGTATTCCAGGAGATACGGCTTAGACTGGATGTTGCAGCTGAATTAAATCTCTCAAATGCATGTGTTGATGCCACAACCGGCAGGACCTCAGAAAGTAACTGTATATAGAGATAGGGTCTTTCAAAATACGATTTAAGTAAAATGTGGTCATTTGAGTGACCACATAGGACTGGTATCTTTATAAGAAGAGATTACGACATAGAAATGCACAGAGGGTTGACCATGGAGAACACAGAGGGAAGATGGCCAAGCCCAGGAGAGAGGCCTTAGGAGAAACCGGTCCTGTCTACACCTTGATCTTGGACTTCCAGCCTCCAGGACTGCGAGGACAAATCTGTGTTGTCTAAGTGGCCTAGGGTGTGGTTTGTTATGGCAGCCCTAGCTGACTGGTACACTGGGCTTCTTCATAGCACAGGGATCCCAGGATTCCAGGTAAGCAGGTGCTTATCAAAGACTTGCCTGCCTCACACCCATGATGTCCCACTGGCCAAAGATGAGTCACATGATGTCATGGACTGAATGTCTGTGTCCCTCCAAAATTCAAATGTTGACACTCGAAACCCCCACATTGTGATGATATTTTGAGGTGGGTTCTTTGGGAGGGCAGGTCAGGTTAGGGTTAGGTGAGGTCATGAGTGTGGGGCCCCCAGGATAGGATTAGTCCTTATAACAAGAGGAAGAGGACTTCCCTGGTAGCTCAGTGGTAAAGAATCCTCCTGCCAATGCAGGATTTGATCCCTGATCTGTGAAGATCCCACATGCCTTAGAGCGACTATGCCCATGAGCCACCACTACGGAGCCTGTGCTCTAGAGCCTGGGGACTGCAGCTACATGCCTAGAGCCTGTGCTCTGCAACGGAAGCCCGAGTACCACAACGAAGAGTAGCCCCCGCTCAGTGCAACTAGAGAAACCCTGTGCAGCAGTGAAGACCCAGCGCAGCCAAAAATAAATAAATCAGTAAACAAATAGAATTATTAAAAAAAAAAAAGGAAGAGGAAGAAATCAGAGCTCACTCTCTGCCATGTGAAGATACAAGGAGAAGGAGACCGTCTGCACTCAGGAAGAGAGCTGCCACCAGACCCTGACCATGCTGCAGCCAGGATATCCAGCCTCTGGGACTGTGAGAAAGTAAGTGTTTATTTAGTCTCTCGGCCAGGGTGTCTTGTTTATGAAGGTGAAGTGAAGACATACAGCTCTGCCCAGAGTCATCACTGGAGGGGCTCACACAAAGGCACAGCCAGGAGCTGTGACCCCCTGGGGCTACCTTGATAGCAGTCCTGCCTCCCTGGGCTTTTGTTAACATGATGTGAACTGGGCACATGACACCCACGTACGGTCCCCAGGCTCTTAGGGAGAGCTGAGTGAGAAGAGGTTATGGTGAGCCATTCTGTGTCCACAGGGCCCCCTCCTGCCCATTCTGCCCACCGGCCCTGCTGATCCACTCCTGGGGCTCACCCCTCAGGGGTGAGCCACGATTGTTCACCTCTCACATCAGCCCACACCCACACCCCCAGGGGCACTCGGGAACCCCCGCCCCAGACCGTCAATGCTCAGGCTTCCAGGGACAGTGATGGGTCAGCAATGGCCTCAGGACCTGGTTGGGGCCAAAGAGTGTGAGGGCATTTCCCAGTTTTGAGGGACAGCAGAAATAGCCCATGTGTCCTCTGCAGGACAAGGGCAGGGGCCCTGCTGTGCTGCTGGCAGGCTTGCTGTAAACCGGCCTCAGTGGATTCCACCCTGGGGCTGTGATTTCTAGCCTGGGGCCCATCCTGGTTCTCAGGGTTTCAGCCTGTTGGGGTGGGTTGTATAGTTAGCGGCTGTAATAGTCCTGGCAGCTCTGCCACACAGACAAGAGGCAGGGGATTGAGACCACTCCTCTGGTGGCCTTGGGGCAGGAATGGAGACAGGGAGGCAGGGAGGCCATGGCCAGGAGAGAAGCCTGACAGTGGGGGTGCAGAGAGGGTTGGGGGGAGTGTGGGGCAGGCAGAGGTGGCGTCCAGGGCTTGGGAGCTGGGTGGGGTCTGAGAGCCCTGGGGGTGGAGGGACATGTCAGGGGGACTGGTTGTGGGGACAGGAAAAGCCGGGTCAGATGCAAGGCACCCTGGAGAATAGCACACGTGAAAATTGTGGCCCAGGGGTACCAGCAGGGCCCACCTTCCCTTCCTCTCCCCACTCCCTTCCCCTCCCCCCTCCCCTCCCCCAGCCAAGCGACACCTGACACTTACACTCATTTCACAGAGTGGAGCCTGGCCGGCACTTGCCAGGCCTGGAAGCAGACGCTGTACTGATGCACCAGAGAAAAGAAAAGAAAAGAAATCAAGCCATTGAGTCATTCCCTCTTTTTCAGATTTTGGAGAAATTCACAAAGTTTGGAATGTGTATTTTGTGTAGGTTTGGTAATGGATGAATTCCTACCATGCACCTTGTGCATTTCAAGCATGGGAGGAGCATGGGGGCGTCTCAGCGTGTGTCTCTGATGTTTAAAATATCTTTTGGCTCAGTCTTTCTCTCCTCAGCAAACTTCCAACTGATAAACAAGGGGTCCTTTCATTTCTGGTCTTGGAAGCCATTGAGAAAGCAGAGGGCAGCTTTGGGCATCAGAGCAGGGACACTCTGGGGAGCTGATGCTGGTCCTAGCAGGTGTGTCTATGGGTGCTGATGAAGTGGTGAGTTGGAACTGTCCCTGTGTGCACATGTAGGTGTAGACACACGCATCCATGACACACATATACGTACGTGAACACCATGTGCCCATATACTTCGGACCCCCTGGAGGCCCATGGGCTGTGACCTTCCACTGAGGGGCTGCGCCTATGACCTCTGGGGAAGAGGTGGTTTCCTAAAGCACCCTGCTCACAGTTCCTCATGCTGACTTGTTTGACATCCCATTTTAAGCACATTTTGAGATTTCAAAATGGACAGGTCTTGACCTTTACTGGAGACTCTGGACGCAGAGGGCTCTCAGCTCCTCAGAAGTTGCACGAGGCCCAACCAACTCAAGGGCTACAGTTTCTGCCTCTGGAGCCTGGGACTCCATGGGGCCTTTAGCTCTGCCCACTCAGTCCTGTGCACACAGCCTTCTCCACCCCAACCCCCTTGAAGGCTCCTCCCTGCACTTTTTTGCAAATAAATGTGCTCCCCTTTGCCTGCCGCCCCTGCCACCCCACAGACCCCTGCCACATCACTGTATCTCAGGACGGGGCAGCTCACTATCCGTGTGGTCCAAGTGTCTCCACAGGGAAGGCTGGTGATGGCCGAGATGGTGCTGTCCTGGGAGACCAAGTGAAGGGGCCTGGCCCAGGGGGTTGAGTTCAGCTGACCCCACTTTGCCCACATACCCTCCTTTATATCTCTCAACAGAACATGCAAACCACTTCCAACCCCTCCCCAGCAGATACTAGCTGTTAGTGTGTGATGGGACAGAGGTGGGTACTGATGGTATGGGCTTGGGTATATGCATTCCAGGCAGGTGTGTGGGTATGAGTTCCATCCAGGGCCCTGGACAGGGCATGGTGCACTTGGCTGGGGTGTGGATGCCAGGAATGTAGGGGATGTCCTCACTGAGCGTGGGAACATGGATTTGCAGTGTACTGAAATGTGAGATGGTAAATGTCTGTTGTTTATACTGCTTGAACTGTGGTCCATTAGCATACTGACCAAGCAAACAAGGCTCTTAGCTAAGACCCAAAGCCAGGCCATGATGGACAGAGGGCCACAAGGACTCCTCTACCACACCTGCCAGGCAGGTAAATATTCAGGCTGCACCTTGACTGCCCACCATGCCAGTGGCCAAGATGGCCCGTGTGCAATTCCAGATGCTATGCACAGAGACTCTGGGCAGCCCCAAATGAGCTATGGGAGGAGGCCCACAAAGACTTTAGCAGGGCTTCCTGTCCACCCTTCATCCAGGCCTCACCTCCAGGCAAGGACGATATCACAGCTGCATTGCAGAAATAGAAAGCTGAGGTCCTGCCCAGGACACACAGGGAGAGAAAGAGGTGGGTTAAGTTTTGGTCACCATCCTAAACTGGGTGCAGGCTGCTGGTCCTGACCACCACGTGTGCAGCTGGCACTGCCCTGTAGCAGTGGGTGCTGATGAAGTGGTGAGTTGGAATGGGGCATCCTGTCTGTGTGCGTGTAGACACACGCATCCATGACACACATATATGTACTGGAGACAGACCACAGGACCTGCGCCCCTTTCAGTTCCATGGGTGGTTCTGGGCACTGGTGCCCTGGAGACCCCACAGAGATGATGGCTGCAGAGTAGGCTAGGTGCTGTACTGCTTCAAAAGGCCACGGTCATGTGTCTCGACTTCCTTGTTTATTTCTATAGCAACAGAGACAGCTCCAAAAAATTAAACATAATCCAACCTAACTGGTGAAGCCATGGCTTCAGGAAAATTTTAGTTTCTTTTTGTTTATTATTCCTGTAGGTCCTTGGTTACCCTGGGCTGCTTACACCAGCTAAGAGAATCCACAGAATCCCCAGTAATCTAATTAACCTCTCCTTTCACTGGATGTGGTCAGGAGAAGCCCAGATTTCCTAGTAATAAAATGAGCCTCTTTCGGGGCTAACTGTGAAACAAGAGGATGGGGAGCAGTGGAGGGGGGGCATTGGTGTAGCCGTTGTGGCCTTCTTTCATTTTGTGGTGTGTGAGCCACCCTATGCCTCTCCAGGCTCTCCTGTTCCACACCAAGCTCACTAGTATCCTGGATTTTGTCTTAGTCCTTTCTGTGCTGTATTGTTTGTTGCTCGTATTTGATTCTCTGGGCAGCAAGTGGTGCAGTTGTGTCTGTTTGCAACCTGGCATGGATGGTCTCCTGCTGTACTTACCAGGAGACTTGCTTCTTTCACCCACTTCCTGCTTCTTGGACCTTCTAAGCTGATGTGATAGCAGCTGTTGACTCAGTTCCCTGCAGAACAGTTATCCAGCATGAAGATGGGCCCTTGGTCCCAGACTAAGACCTGAAGCCAGCCGTCCTCAACTCACAGAGGACCAAATGTGTAAGAAGCAACCTTGTCCAAGGCCAGGGAGATTTTCTTTTACTGCTGTGTATCATAACTAGCTTAAACCAACTTGATTACATATCAAAAAACAGTTGAAAACAAACAAAAATCAAATTCAAAAGAACAACTTATGAGTATCTTATAAGTTATAGGAAAAGACTTTTTCTGTTTAATGAAAAAAAAAGGAAAAAATAAAATAAACATTTAAGGTATTTACATTTAATGAATTCAAAGATTTGTCTACATATTTGTCAAAGTCTGGAGTTTGGAAGTTAATAAAAGCTAACCAAAGTAAGCTAATTAAATATGATGTTTCAATAATGATATTCAAGACTTAGCTATTAAAATATATATTGATACGCAAAAATTACACACAACTTTATAAGGACTAGAACATTTAGAAAAACAGTTATTTTGCAACAGAAGTAGAGAAAAGATGCAGCACCTCGAACAATTTCATTATGACAAATCTTCTGTTTGTGAGTACAAGTCAATGAGCATCAAATTAATGGGGAAATTAGTGAACACTGGATAAAGGTTCCCATGTCAAATTGTGCCATTAGATACCACCTCATACTGTTAGAATGGCTACTATCAAAAATTGTGCACCATTGGTAGAAATGTGAAATGGGGCAGTCACTATGGAAAACACTGTAGTGGTTCTTCAAAAAATTAAAAATAGAGTCACCTAAGACTTCCATGGTGGTCTGGTGGCTAGGACTCTTTCAACTGCAGGAGGTGCAGGTTTGATCCCTGATCAGGGAACTAAGACCCCACATGCTGTGGGGCACAGCCCCCCCGCCCCCCGCAAAAAAGAATCATAATATGATCCAGTCATCTTACTTCTGGGTCTACACTCTGCTTATGTAACTTATATGCAGAGTATAGCATGTGAAATGCTGGGCTGGATGAAGTACAAACTGGAATCAAGGACTGATGCTGAAGCTGAAGCTTCAATACTTTGGCCACCTGACGAAAAGAGTTGACTCATTAGAAAAGACCCTGATGTTGGGAAAGATTGAAGACTGAAGACTGAAAGATTGAAGGAGGAGAAGGGTACAACGGAGGATGAGATGATTGGATGGCATCACCGACTCGATGGACATTAGCTTGAGCAAGCTCCTGGAGATGGTGAAGGACAGGGAAGCCTGGCGTGCTGCAGTCCATGGGGTCTCAAAGAGTCGGACACGACTGAGCAACTGAAAAACAGCAACAACAACCAAAAGAAATGGAAGCATAGTCTTGGAGAGTATTTTTAATAGCCAAAAGATGTAGCAACCCAAGTGTCCATCAAAGGATAAATGGATAAATAAAATGTGGTCTGTCTATACAGTGCAGTATTATTCAACCATAAGAAGGAAAGAAATTTTGACATATGCTACAACATGGATGACATTATACTAAGTGAAAAAAGTGAAGTGAAAGTGAAATGTTAGTTGCTCAGTTGTGTTTGACTCTTTGTGATCCCATGGACTGTAGCCTGCCAGGCTCCTCTGTCTATGGGATTTCCCAGGCAAGAATACTGGAGTGGGTATCCATTCCCTTCTCCAGGGGATCTTTCTGACCCAGGGATCAAACCGTGTCTCCTGCAGTGCAGATGGATTCTTTATTGTCTGAGTCACCAGGAAAGCAAAGCTAGTCACTAAAGGACAAATAGTGTATGATTTAACTCATATGAAGTTCTTCGTTCAGTTCAGTTCAGTTGCTCAGTCATGTCTGACTCTTTGTGACCCCACGGACTGCAGCACGCCAGGCTTCCCTGGCCTTCACCATCTCCTGGAACTTGCTCAAACTCATGTCCATCAAGTCGGTGAAGCCATCCAATCATCTTGTTCTCTGTTTTTTCCTTCTCCTCCTGCTTTTAGCTTTCCCAGCATCAGGGTCTTTTCCAATGAATTGGCTCTTCTCATCAGATGGCCAAAGTATTAGTGTCATCTTCAACATCAGTTCTTCCAATGAATATTCATGGTTGATTTCCTTTAGTTTGGTTTGATCTCCTTGCAGTCAAAGGGACTCTCAAGAGTCTTCTTCAACACCACAGTTCAAAAGCACCAATTCTTTGATACTCAACCTTCTTTATGATCCAGTTCTCACATCCATACACATGGCTACTGGAAAAATCACACATATGACTTGATGGATCTTTGTTGGCAAAGAAATGTCTCTGTGTCAGAGACACTGTCTCTGTCTAATACACTGTCTAGGTTTGTCATAGCTTTTCTTCCAAGGAGCAAGTGTTTTAAAATTTCATGGATGCAGCCACCATTTGCAGTGATTTTGGAGCTTAATAAAATGAAGTCTGTCACTCTTTCCATTGTTTCCTCATCTATTTACCATGAAGTAATGGGACTGGGTGTCATGATCTTAGTTTTCTGAATGTTGAGTTTTAAGCCACCTTTTTCACTCTCCTCTTTCACTTTTGATAAGAGGCTCTTTAGTTTCTCTTTACTTTCTGCCATAAGGATGGTGTCATCTGCATATCTGAGGTTATTAATATTTCTCCCTGCAATCTTAATTCCAGTTTGTGCTTTATCCAGCCTGGCATTTTGCATGATGTACTCTGCATATAAGTTAAATAAGCAGAGTGACGATATATAGCCTTGATGTACTTCTTTTCCAGTTTGGAACCAGTCCATTGTTCCATGTCCAGTTCTAACTCTTGCTTCTTGATCTGCATACAGGTTTCTCAGGAAGCAGGTAATGTTGTCTGGTAATCCCATCTCTTTAAGAATTTTCCGCAGTTTGTTGTGATCACAGTCAAGGGCTTTAGTGTAGTCAATGAAGCAGAAGTTGATGTTTTTCTGGAACTCTCTTGCTTTTTCTGTGATTCAGGGGATGTTGTAATATGATCTCTGGTTTCTCTGCTCTTTCTAAATCCAGCTTGTACATCTCAGATTTTAGTTCACTTACTGCTGAAGCCTGGCTTGCAAGATTTTGAGCAGACCTTGCTAGCATGTGAAATGAGTGCAATTGTGTGGTAGTTTGAACATTCTTTGGCATTGCCCTTCTTTGGGATTGGAATGAAAACTGACCTTTTCCAGTCCTATGGCCACTGCTGAGTTTTCCAAATTTTCTGGCATATTGAGTGCAGCACTTTAACAGTATCATCTTTTAGGATTTGAAGTCGCTTATGTTGAATTCCATCACTTCCACTAGGTTTGTTTGTAGTGATGATTCCTAAGGCCCACTTGACTTTGCAGTCCAGGATTTCTGGCTCTAGGTGAGTGATCACATCATCATGGTTATCCACATCTCTTTTGTATGAGATCTTTAGTTTAGTCAAATTCATAGAGACAGAAAGCAGAAGAAAGTCAGATGCCAGGGGCTGGGAGAGGTGGGCTGGAGAGTTAATGTTCAGTGAGGACAGGGTTTCAGTTTGGGAAGATGAAGAGTGTTCTGGAGATGGATGATGGTGATGGCTATACAACAATGTAAATGAATTTAACACCACCAAACTGTATATTTCAAAATGGTTAAGATGGTCAATTTTATATGTGTTTTTATCACAATTAAGAATTTTAAAAATTAAAAATTATTAAAGTGAGTTGATAAAGAATTTGCACTCCAATTTACATTGCTTGGTAGGGACTTACATAAAAGAATATTGTTTTATCTAAGCCCAGGATTGATCCTCGGGACTGGTGCAGCGAGATTTCCCGGGGGGGGGGGAGGGGGGGGGGGGGACCCGGAGGGGAAGCATATGTAAACCCCTGGTTATTTCAGGACAATGTATGGCAAAAACAATAATAAAAAAAAAAAAGAAAAAAAAAGAATATTGTTTTATCTAAAGAATACAAGGGAATTTTTAAATTTATGTATGAACAAAATATACCACGTAAATTGGTAATCATTTTGCCTGTCACCGTGCATGTGCCACATTTACCTACCATGAGTTCCTGAAAGAAACCTGGCCTTCTTAACCTTCGTACACATGATTTCTAGTGCAGTATGTGTGTGACTGTTTAGGGATGTGTGCATTTCCAACTATACCAAGTCAGCACTTGGGGCTATAAATATCCACTTCAGTAATATTTTCACTGTAGCCCACAGATTATGGTAAGTGGTAATCTCACTGGCCTTCAGTTCTAGGTATTATCTCATTTCCATGCTGATCTCTGCTTTTATCCACGAAACCTTTAACTGTGTGTGAGGCTTTATTTCCAAATGTCTGGTGTTTTCATTTTCCCTTTGATGTTGGTTTTTAACTTAATTGAACTGTGGTCAGAGAGTGGTGTTGATCATTTGAAATTCATTGATGTTACTAAGTGTTTAACAAGAATGTGTTGTCTAGTTGTTGGTTGCAGTGCTTTATCAATGTTCATTAGACTCAGTTATTCATTTTGTTGTTCAAACCTTCTATGTTCCTACTAACATTTTGGCCTGCTTGATCTATTATTGTTGAAAGAAGTGGTTTACATTCTCCATTATGATAGTGCATTTGTCAAATGTTCCTAGTTTTCTGACAATTTTTGCCTTGTACAATTTGAGGCTGTTTTGTTAGGCACTTACAAGCTTAGAGAGGTTATATCTTTTTGCTAACATGAACCTTTTATCAAAAACTAATTTGCCTGGTATTTAAATGGCTACATTAGCTTCTGGTTGGTATTTGTCTGGTGCACTTTTTTTTCCATCCATCAATTTAAGGACTATTTTTGTGTCTGTAAGTTTTTGTTGTGTCTATATAAAGTCAAGAACTGGTAGGCTGAATTTTAAAAGACACAGTCTGATATTTCTGTCTTATAACTGCTTAGTGTATCTAGTTGCATTTATTCTGATTAAGACTATATTTGTATATAATTTTATTATCATATTAGGTATGTTTTATGGTTTGCTTTGCTTGTTCTATTTTCTATTTCCTTCTCTCTTGCCACCTTCTTCATTGAGTTTCTTTTGTATTTTTCAGATTCCATTTTTTTAAACTTGTTTTCAGGTAAAATGCTCTGTGCCTCTTTTTCTAGTGTACTAGTAACCAACAAAGACCTACTGTATAGCCCAGGGAGTTCTGCTAAATATTCTATAATAACCTAAATGGGAAAATAATTTGAAAAAGAATAGATACATGTGTATGTATAGCTGAATCATTTTGCGGTATACTTGAAACTAACGCAACATCATAAATCAACTATGCTCCAATATAAAATTAAAAAAAATGTGTACTTAATTTTATAGAACATTAGTCAATGTCTATATCTTTACCTCAATAATTAAAGGACTTTAGAATTCTTTACCACTATTCACCTGCTATTGTTATTTGTAATTTTTATTTTTCACTTTTATATTTTAACCAGCATTTTAGTTGATTCAGTTAAGGAGGTCCACTGGGGTAGTTAATCCACCATACCACCAGAATCAAAGTTCAAATTCCTTTTAAATCTCAACATTCAAGGCCTTTCTTTGGTTTTTATAGGGGAATTACATGAAGCTCTCCATATTTGTATTTCTCTTAGTAGCCATTTACTAGAAATCTGAATAGATGCAAAAAATCTCCTGTGTATACACATAGTTGAAATTACTTAAAGTTGAGGAAAGAATGCTTTATGGTAACTGTCATTTTAAGTTTGAAGAAATTTCACTCACTGATGTTCTTATTTTTTACACTTAAATTCCTGAAGATATTGCTACATGATTATTAATGTAATTTGTTTAAATTTGCCTGGTTACTTTTCCAGTATATATCAAATTTATTTTGGGTTGCAATTTTCCAAGAAATAGACTTGACTTATACACAGACAACTATAAAACATCTATGCTCTTATTGATAAAACATAGGTAATAAGTCCCTCTCAAATTTTCGTTTGTGTGGTGACAAGTTTTACTCAAGTTCTTTCTTTGTAAAAATGGGAACTGATATGGAAGATGGCCATTAAGGGTGTTTGTGCCACTTATATTAGAGACTCTGGTGGGAGGAAGGACAGGAGAGGCTGCATCTTGTTGCTTGGGTTTCAATTCTGGATGCGCACATGATTAACAGTGTGACAGTGGGCGAGCCATTTCACTGTGTCTTGCTGGGATGGCAGCCTTTCCAAACAAGGTCTGAGCTTGTGCTCCTCTGTCACGGGTGTGCATTATACCGAGACCAAGACATGTGCACTTGAACCAATGAGATATGGGAAAAGCAACAGGGGAGATAGATGCTTATTGTACCATAGTTGGCAAACTAGGTACAGTCTCCCCTTTCATGAAGTTCAATACAAAGTCTGTTTTTGCGAAGGAATCAGGACAAGGGTAACACATAGCTTGGACTTGGATGGGACCTCAGGTCTGGCAAGTCTTAGGACCCAAGAAGACCCTATAAGATCACTGTGTTGGCAAATGTCACGAGACTGCACAGACACCACATGGGTAATTAAAACAATGATCTTCAGACTGTTTTGCTTTTGTAATCTCAAAGTAATATTGGTAAAAAAATATTAACTTAATGTTAAAATTAAGTTACGTGTTAATTTAAAATCTTTTTCAAGTTGACCCATAAAAATATTCATTGAAAGGTTAAATTCTCCGTGGATGTGACCCCCTAGAGTAATGTAAATATTGATATTTTAAAATAAATCTGTGGCACCACTCTTTTAAATGTATCTGATGAATTCTAAACACAATAGCATTTAGATATCTACCAACTATCCACTTGAAAATGTATGAAAAAGTCTTCCACATCTGGTAAAAATGTAGTAATGGGGACCAGATGACCCTCCTATTGGAGACAATCAAAAAATGGGCAAAATACATAAAACACTGGTTTCCAAGACACTGGACATTTATCACTGGAGGGGAACAATCTGAGAGGCAGGAAACAAGTGAGATAAGTACTAGGATTGCCCCCAACTTTCTACCTTGGAATAGTTTCCAGGTGTCAGCATAGGGAGGGAGTGCCAGGACACATCTGGTGGATGCCCAGGATGAAGAAGTGGAGCTGAGAGCCTGGGGAGATCAAGGCAACTAGAGTTTCAAGATAGACTGCCAGACAGAAGCTACTGGCAGAGAGAAGTCTGCAGAGGATACCCTTTAAGTAAATAGCAGACTGCTGATCAGCATTTGTGTATGAGAAAACATCTGAAGCTGGGAAAGACCCAAAAGGATTAGAGGTGACCACGTTCACCACTGACACAGTGCAGGAACAGTGGTTGCTTCCATTACAGAACTTGAAAACTTCACAAAACTAATGTGATGTTCCCATACCCCTTCCTGAATGACTCTCATTTAAAAAGCTGACAGTATTTACAATAGGCATGACATGGAAACAACATAAATGTCCATCACCAGATGAATGGATAGAGATGTGGTATGTATATATACAATGGCATGCTACTTAGCCATGAAAAGAATGAAATAATGCCATTTGTAGCAACATGGATGGACTTAGAGATTATCATGCTAAGTGAAGTCAGAAAGAGAAAGACAGATATCATATGATATCACTTATATGTGAAATCTAAAATATAACACAAATGAACCTATCTATGAGACAGAAACAGACTCACAGATATAGAGAGCAGACTAGTGGTTACCAAGAGGGAGGGGGTTGGAGAAAGGATGGAGTAGGGAATTAGTATTAGCAGATGTAAGTTATTATATATGGAAAGGATAAATTAAAAGGTCTCATTGGATAGCACAGAGAACTGTATTTAACATCTTATGATAAACCATAATGGAAAAGAATATTAAAAAAGGATATATGTGTGTGTGTGTGTGTGTGTGTGTGTATAACTGAAACACTTTGCTGTACAGTAGAAATTAACACAATATTGTAAATCAACTATACTTCAACAGAAAAAATGAAAAAAGAAGTTAACAATATTAAGCATCTTATGAGAGTGTGGAACAACTTGAACTCTCATAGATTGCTAATAGACATGTAAATCAATATTACCAGTTCAGAAAAGTTCTACTAAACTAGATTCTTCATACTCTGCTGCTGCTGCTAAGTCGCTTCAGTCATGTCCGACTCTGTGTGACCCCATGGACAGCAGCCCACCAGGCTCCTCTGTCCATGGGATTCTCCAGGCAAGGATACTGGAGTGGGTTGCCACTTCCTTCTCCGCTTCATACTCTACAACCAAGCAATTCAAAACCAAAGACGTGAATAAGAACATCATGGAAGCGTGTTTGTAGTCCCCAATTGGGAACTACTCAAATAGCAGGGTGAATGAGTGAACTGCAGTGTATGCACATAGCGCAGTAGTATATAGCCATAGAACACGAATAAACTACTTCAGCAATCCACAACAATGTGTCATATAAACATAGCGTTGAGAGAAAGACATAGCACAGAAGAGTACATACGCATAGTAATATTTATATAAGGTTCACAAAAAGGCACAACTGATCTACTGTATGAGAAGTTAGGGTGATGGTTAAATTTAGGGAGAAAACGGAAGGGAGTGACCCGGGGGGAGATCTGTGGTACTTTAAGGCACTTCTAATGATTTAACACAAGGAGCTTGCTACTTTGTGTAGCAAAGTTGGTAGCATAAAATAACACTGATGATGTCTACATACCTAATACTTTCAAACCTAATTACTTTGTTAGAGAAACTCTCATACATGTGTACAGGGAGAAAAATGAGAGAAAGTTTCCTGCAGCATCATTTATAGTGACAGAGAGATACTAGTCAAGCCTGGATCAAGTGTGTTCAAGGAAAAGACTACCTTTTACTGACACTCCTCACAGGGTCCTGGCAAAGTCAGATCACGGGGGGGCGTTTTAACTCTTCCTGCTGACTTAGGAGCTGGTTCCCAGCCGAGTCACAGCTGAGTCCATCATGCTAATGAATGTCACTGAACAGAGGTGGCTATTGCTAAACACAGCAGGGGTGTAATGGCAACAGGAATTTAATAATAAATAAAGGAATTTAATGTTTCCCTTCTTTGGCTTCAAGCAGATAGTGTACAAGCTTAATTAAAGAGACCCAAACCTCCTATTCTCATACAGATACAAAATGAACTTGAGTCAACAATTTTATTTAAGTCATTGAATGATGAAAGAACTAATGAGATACTAACACTGATTCAAAAGAGAATTTGAAGAAGACACTTAGAGTTTTCCAGCCAAACAAATGCTGAAATGGATTTCCCAAGAGATACAACTGCTTAATATCCTATAAGGTAATAAACAGCACTAGGAATTACCTTTCTTTCCAGGCAAAGTGGTTCACTCTGCTATTGGACAAGGGTCATTTGCATTCCATCAGTTCTCTGTAATGTGACTCTACCCTTGAAGAGTCATAGACTGCCGTAAATGAAAGAGGAGAGGCAGTCAGACAAAGGGTCACACACCTAGAAGAATCAGAAAACCCCCAGCAATGGCAGGATTGATAGACAACGCCCAAAACGATGCTGAAAAGACACCCATTACAGCTCTTGCCTAGTTCTAAGTTTTGGATCATTTTTCTAAACACCAGGAAAAGAAAGTTTACTGTCATATGCAGGGCCAGGTGGGGAGGGATGGGTGGGCTGCTGACCAAATTGCAGGGTAGCCTGGATAGAGGGGCCAGAAGAGCAGCAGGAGGCAAGAGGTTCTTTTGTCCCCACTAAGTCCCTCCTGTGTGTGTTCCTGCTCAGTTGCTCAGTCTTGTCTTACTCTTTTCAACCCCATGAACTGTAGCCTGCAAACCTCCTCTGTGTCCATGGGATTTTCCAGGCAAGAATATTGGAGTGGGTTGCCATTTCCTCTTCCAGGGATCCTGCTTATGGCCCTGCTAATATGGCCCTAGTTGCTTATCTGTAAGAAGAGGCGTCACTGCAAATGTCATTCCAGCTGACCATTAACTTCCTTCTCTTAGGCTGAAGTCCAAATGCCTGAATGACCTGAGAATGGCCCTCCGTTTGCTTTCCTATAACCTATCTTTCCTTGATCAGGTCATGCTGCGTTTCTGCCCTCCTCATTCCTTCCTACACCCATCTGGGGCTGTAAGCAGATAGGGTGGGGGGTCCCCAGGAAAAGAGAACCCATCATGGCTTTTTTAACATAAAAAAAGTCATTTTGACCTAAGCCATTCTGTGATCTAAGCCTGACCACAGTGGGTGACCTTGATAGAGCCCAGTAATTAATGATCTTAAGGGAAGTGAGGGAATGCAGGAACAAAGGAAAAGCAGTCAAGAAACAATAGCTCAGTGATAAAAACAGAGTCCCAGGTTCTCCTCAAGGGATATACCTGACAATCTGGTATGAATTTTTGAGTTCTGCAGGAACTAAGGACCCTACTCAGGTGGAGGGTGATGCCGAGACCCCATACTGGTGAGGAATGATGCTGTTGACCTTTTCTGAACCTTGTGACTTCAGTCAACTGAAGCTTGCACCCTGTTGCTCTTTGCCCCAATTCTATGCTGAATTTTCTTCTCAAGCCCCTTCAAGAATATTCACGAACCCTTAGCTTACAACTTCCTCAATTTTGCTATTTGGGAGATGCTACTTTGTGAAAGATCCCTTACTTGCTGCAAATAATCTATTCTTCCTTCTCCTGGTCTTTGGCTTGGCTGTGTCTTTTGGTTTATCACCCACTAAGAGGAGAGCCCAGGTTTGTTGGGTAACAGGACCTACCTGTTGCAGGAAGGGGGACACCTTCGAGAGCCCAAAACTGGGTTACTTGTCTAATACTCGGAAATGAATTGTCTGAGGAGACACATGTGCTGACAAAGCAAAAGATTTTATTGGGAAGGGCACCCAGGTGGAGAGCAGTACAAGGGAACCCAGGAGAACTACTCTGCCGTGTGGCTCACAGTCTCGGGTTTTATGGTGATGGGATTAGTTTCCGGGTGGTCTTTGGCCAATCATTCTAATTCAGAGTCTTTCCTGGTGGCACATGCATCGCTCAGCCAAGATGGATGCTAGCGAGAGGGATTCTGGGAAGTGGACTGACTTACCGTGTCTCCTTTAGCACTTTCCCAAACTCTTCTGGTTGGTGGTGGCTTATTAGTTCTGTATTCCTTATCAGGATCTCCTGTCATAAAACAATTCATACAAATGGTTACCATGGTGCCTGGCCAGGGTGGGTGGTTTCAATCAGTGTGCTTCCCCTAACATACCCATTTCAGACAGGTTTAAGATAGCTAAGTTTGCAAACACTTCTCTCACTGTCTGGACTGCCCACCCACCTGTGTGCTTGCAGGCCTCCTCTTCATTCTTCCATTTGTGGTGCTTCTTCCCATTTTCTAGAAGCTTCCCTTACTCATGCCTTCCCCACCCCCTCCTCACTCACACCACTATGGTGTAGCCTTGTGCATCCTTGGATCCAACAAGAGTGTGAGCCAAGCCCAGGATCATACCTGATCTCCATGAATCTCCAGGGCCAGCACTGGGTCTGTCATGGTAAATGCTCGATAATGTTTGTTTAGTTTACTTGAATTTGAGTTATTGCTCCTGTGACAGAAGTAGATAATTCTGACATTACTATTCCAAGGAGCACCTTTAGGTGGGGTTGGAGGTCGTGCAGTCTGTTAAGAGGATGTGAATTCCTAATGCAGGTGTCACTAGCAGCCTCTTCTCATAATGCTCAGCTGTCAAAATGTTCTCAAAAGCATCAGCCTAAACCCTCCTAAAGCAGAGATCCACTTATTGGTTATATTTGTACTTCCTGTACAGCCAATATGCTCATTTCAAATTTTACCAAATTTGTGATAATTAACAACTACTCCCAAACCTGAAAACCAAGCAGTGTGATAAACATTAGGTCGGATTGATTGATTATGCAGCACTTTCCCTCCACGACACACATGTGAAACAGCTGTCCCACTAGTTATTAATGGATGATGAGCAAGAAAAACTCCCCCTAGTAAATTGCACATGAATTTTAATTGGTCTTGGAAAGTGACTAAAACCCTGCTCTCCAGCAACCTTACAAGCTCATGAAGTATTAATGTCCCCATTAAAGATGCATATCTACTTTTAACAGCCTCTTGGAGATGGAGGTTCCTGCTGAGCAAGGTGACATCGGCTGCCATGGGGGTGAGGTCTGTTGGGCGTGCGCACGCGTGGGTGGTGCCTGACTCTCATGTGGGAGCCGCCCCAGCCCTGCCGGCACTAATGCCAGATGACAAGCTTGTGGCCTGTTATGAACAGCAGTGAACACAATCAATTATGGAACAACTTGAGTTCTGTGGGTGTGATCCGTTGTGACAGAAGGGAGAGATGGGAGCAAATGGAAGTACACCTGAGAATCACAGAATGGGCCTTTATAACTCTCTTGGTAATGCTGAAACAACCCCACAAACCTGGGGAAACCTATGTGGACCTGTCCTCTCAATCTAGTTAGTGCCACAGAAAAGAATGGCTGGATCCATGACTGTGGGCACTAGGTGAATCGTTACTCAAGGGTTGAACCTTAAATGGTGATGGAACTGCAGACTCCAGCAAATGGTACAGGAATGGAATTGCAATAAGCAAAAGTACCAGGTCATCTCCAGAGTAACTGCAAAGTGCATGTTAAACCCAGTGACTGGGACTTCCCTGGTGTCCAGTGGTTAAGACTCGTGCTTCCAGTGCAGGGGGGCGAGATTTCTATCCCTGGTCGGGAACGAAGATGCTACATGCCCTACCAGGCAGAGGGGGCCAAAAAAAAAAAAAAGATCTTTGGAAAAGGAAATGGCAGCCCACTCCAATATTCTTGCCTGGGAAATCCCAAGGACAGAGGAGCCTGGCAGGCTACAGTCTATGGGGTCACAAAAGAGTCAGACACAATTTAGAGACTAAACAACAATCCCTCTAGATTTTTTTTTTGACCAGTTTATTAACTTTCTTTTCTTTTTTTTTTTTTTTTTATTGTTTTTGCCATACATTGTCATGATATCACCATGGGTTTACATATGCTTCCCCTCCGGAACCTCCCTCCCTCCTCCCCGCCCCCCGGGGAAATCTCGCTGCACCAGTCCCGAGCATCAATCCTGGGCTGGCGATTGATTAGACACATGACAATTAACATGCTTCAATGCCCTTCTCCCATATCATCCCACCCTTACCCTCATCCACAAAGTCCACAAGTCTATTCTATACATCTGCGTTCCTTTTGTTGTCTCGCATGCTGGGTTCTCGTTACCGTCTTTCTAAATTCCATATATATGCGTTAATATACTGTATTGTTGTTTTTGCTTCTGGCTTACTTCACTCTGGATAATGGGCTCCAGTTTCGTCCATCTGAGTAGAATTGCTTCAAATGAATTTTTTTTTAATGCTGAGTAATATTCCATTGTGTATATATACCACAGCTTTCTTATCCATTCGTCAGTTGATGGGCATCTAGGTTGCTTCCATGTCCTGGCTATTGTAAACAATGCAGCGATGAACATTGGGGTGCACGTGGCTCTTTCAATTCTGGTTTCCTCGGTGTATATGCCCAGCAGTGGGATTGCCGGGTCATATGGCAGGTCTATTTGCAGCTTTTTAAGGAACCTCCACACTGTTTTCCATAGTGGCTGTACTAGTTTGCATTCCCACCAACAGTGTAAGAGGGTTCCCTTTTCTCCACATCCTCTCCAGCATTTATTGCTTGTAGACTTTTGGATGGCAGCCATTCTGACTGGTGTAAAGTGGTACCTCATTGTGGTTTTGATTTGCATTTCTCTGATAATGAGTGATGTTGAGCATCTTTTCATGTGTTTGTTAGCCATTTTTATGTCTTCTTTGGAGAAATGTCTGTTAAGTTCTTTGGCCCACTTTTTGATTGGGTCATTTATTTTTCTAGAATGGATCTGCAGGAATTGCTTGTATATTTTTGAGATTAATTGTTTGTCCGTTGCTTCGTTTGCTATTATTTTCTCCCATTCTGAAGGCTGTCTTTTCACCTTGCTTATAGTTTCCTTTGTTGTGCAAAAGCTTTTAATTTTAATTAGGTCCCATTTGTTTATTCGTGTTTTTATTTCCAATATTCTGGGAGGTGGGTCATGGAGTATCCCGCTTTGGGTTATGGCAGAGAGTGTTTTGCCTATGTTATCCTCTAGGAGTTTTATAGTTTCTGGTCTTATGCTTAGATCTTTGATCCATTTTGAGTTTATCTTTGTGTATGGTGTTAGAAAGTGATCTAGTTTCATTCTTTTACAAGTGGCTGTCCAGTTTTCCCAGCACCACTTGTTAAAGAGGTTGTCTTTTCTCCATTGTATATTCTTGCCTCCTTTGTCAAAGATAAGGTGTCCATAGATGCATGGATTTATCTCTGGGCTTTCTATTCTGTTCCATTGATCTATGTTTCTGTCTTTGTGCCAGTACCATACTGTCTTAATGACTGTGGATTTGTAGTATAGCCTAAAGTCAGGTAGGTTGATTCCGCCAGTTCCATTCTTCTTTCTCAAGATTGCTTTGGCTATACGAGGTTTTTTGTATTTCCATACAAATTGAGAAATTATTTGTTCTAATTCTTTGAAAAAGACCTCTGGTAGCTTGATAGGAATTGCATTGAATCTATAGATTGCTTTAGGTAGTATACTCATTTTCACTATATTGATTCTTCCAATCCATGAGCACGGTACATTTCTCCATCTGTTTGTGTCCTCCTTGATTTCTTTCATCAGTGTTCTATAGTTTTCTATATACAAGTCTTTTGATTCTTTAGGTAGAAATACTCCTAAGTATTTTATTCTTTTTGTTTCGATGGTGAATGGAATTGTTTCCTTAATTTCTCTTTCTGATTTCTCACTGTTAGTGTATAGGAATGCCAGGGATTTCTGTGTGTTGATTTTATATCCTGAAACTTTGCTATATTCACTGATTAGCTCTAGTAATTTTCTCATAGAGTCTTTAGGGTTTTCAATATAGAGGATCATGTCATCTGCAAACAGAGAGAGTTTTACTTCTTCTTTTCCAATCTGGATTCCTTTGATTTCTTTATCTGCTCTGATTGCTGTGGCCAAGACTTCCAAAACTATGTTGAAAAGTAGTGGTGAGAGTGGGCACCCTTGTCTTGTCCCTGATTTCAGGGGGAATGCTTCCAGCTCTTCACCATTGAGGAAAGTGTTTGCTGTGGGTTTGTCATATATAGCTTTTATTATGTTGAGGTATGTTCCTTCTATTCCTACTTTTTGGAGGGTTTTTATCATAAATGGATGTTGAATTTTGTCAAAGACTTTCTCTGCATCTATTGAGATAATCATGTGATTTTTATTTTTCAATTTGTTAATGTGGTGTATTACATTGATTGATTTATGAATATTGAAGAATCCTTGCATCCCTGGGATAAAGCCTACTTGATCATGATGTATGATCTTTTTGATGTGTTGTTGGATTCTATTTGCTAGAATTTTGTTGAGGATTTTTGCATCTAAGTTCATCAGTGATATTGGCCTGTAGTTTTCTTTTTTGTGGCATCTTTGTCGGGTTTTGGAATTAGGGTGATAGTGGCCTCATAGAATGAGTTTGGAAGTTTACTTTCGTCTGCAATTTTCTGGAAGAGTTTGAGTAGAATCGGTGTTAGCTCTTCTCTAAATTTTTGGTAGAATTCAGCTGTGAAGCCATCTGGTCCTGGGCTTTTGTTTTTTGGAAGATTTCTGATTACGGTTTCAATTTCCGTGCTTGTGATGGGTCTGTTGATATTATCTATCTCTTCCTGGTTTAGTCTTGGAAAGTTATACTTTTCTAGGAATTTGTCCATTTCATCCAAATTGTCCAGTTTATTTGCATATAGTTGCTGATAATAGTCTCTTATGATCCTATGTATTTCTGTGTTTTCTGTTGTGATCTCTTCGTTTTCATTTCTAATTCTGTTGATTTGGTTCTTCTCCCTTTGTTTCTTGATGAGTCTGGCTAATGGTTTGTCAATTTTATTTATCTTCTCAAAGAACCAGCTTTTGGCTTGGTTGATTTTTGCTATGGTCACTTTTGTTTCCTTTGCATTTATTTCTGCCCTGATCTTTAAGATTTCTTTCCTTCTACTAGACCTGGGCTTCTGCATCTCTTCCCTTTCTAGTTGCTTTAGGTGTAAAGTAAGGTCATTTATTTGATTTTTTTCTTGTTTCCTGAGGTGAGCTTGTATTGCTATGAACTTTCCCCTTAGCATTGCTTTCACAGTGTCCCATAGGTTTTGGGCTGTTGTGTTTTCATTTTCATTCATTTCCATGCATGACTGAATTTCATTTTTAATTTCTTCTGTGATTTGTTGGTTATTCAGCAGTGTGTTGTTGAGCCTCCATATGTTGGAAGTTTTGAGAGGTTTTCTCCTGTAGTTGATATCTAATCTCACTGCATTGTGGTCAGAAAAGATGCTTGGGATGATTTCAATATTTTTGAATTTATCAAGGTTAGATTTATGGCCCAGGATGTGATCTATCCTGGAGAAGGTCCCGTGTGCACTTGAGAAAAAGGTGAAATTCCTTGTTTTGGGGTGGAATGACCTATAGATATCAATTAGGTCTAGTTGGTCTATTGTATCATTTAAAGTTTGAATTTCCTTGTTACTTTTCTGTCTAGTTGATCTGTCCATTGGTGTGAGTGGTGTATTAAAGTCTCCCACTATTATTGTGTTGTTGTTGATTTCCCCTTTCATACTTGTTAGCATTTGCCTTACATATTGTGGAGCTCCTATGTTAGGTGCATAAATATTTATAATTGTTATTTCCTCTTCCTTGATTGATCCTTTGATCATTATGTAATGTCCATCTTTATCTCTTTTCACTGCCTTTATTTTAAAGTCTACTTTATCTGATATGAGTATTGCCACTCCTGCTTTCTTTTGGTCTTTGTTTGCCTGGAATATCTTTTTCCAGCCTTTAACTTTCAGTCTATATGTGTCCCTAGGTTTGAGGTGGGTCTCTTGTAGACAACATATATAGGGGTCTTGTTTCTGTATCCATTCGGCCAATCTTTGTCTTTTGGTTGGGGCATTCAGCCCGTTTACATTTAAGGTAATTATTGATAAGTATGATCCTGCTGCCATTTATTTTATTGTTTTGGGTTCCAGATTATCTATCCCATCCGTGTTTCCTATCTAGGCAAGTTCCTTTAGCATTCGTTGGAGGGCTGGTTTGGTGTTGCTGAATTCTCTCAGTTTCTGCTTGTCTGAGAAAATTTTGAATTCTCCTTCAAATTTGAATGAGATCTTTGCTGGGTACAGTAGTCGGGGTTGTAGATTGTTTTCTTCCATGACTTTAAGTATGTTTTGCCATTCCCTTCTGGCCTGAAGCGTTTCTGTTGAGAGATCAGCTGTTATCCTTATGGGATTCCCCTTGTGAGTTATTTTTTGTTTCTCCCTTGCTGCTTTTAATATTTGGTCTTTGTATTTGATATTTGCTAATTTGATTAATATGTGTCTTGGGGTGTCCCGCTTGGGGTTCATTCTATTTGGGACTCTCTGTGTTTCTTGGACCTGAGTGGCTATTTGCTTCCCCAATTTAGGGAAGTTTTCTACAGTTATCTCTTCAAGAATTTTCTGATGGTCTTTCTTTTTGTCTTCTTCTTCTGGGACTCCTATGATTCGAATATTGGTGCATTTAATATTGTCCCAGAGGTCTCTAAGATTGTCCTCATTTCTTTTAATTCTTTTTTCATTTTTCCTTTCTGTTTCATTTATTTCTGCCATTCTGTCTTCTACCTCACTTATTCTGTCTTCTATCTCTGTTATTCTACTGTTGGTTCCCTCCAGGGTGTTTTTGATCTCATTTATTGCATTATTTATTGTATTTTGACTCTTTTTCATTTCTTCTAAGTCCTTGTTAAAGCTTACCTGCATCTTCTCAATCCTTGCCTGCAGGTTATTGAGCTGCAACTCCAACTTATTTTCCAGGTTTTGGATCATTTTTACTATCATTATTCGGAATTCTTTGTCAGGTAGACTTCCTATCTCTTCGTCTTTTGTTTGGTCTAGGGGCTATTTATCCTGTTCCTTTACTTGCTGGGTATTTCTCTGCCTTTTCATCTTGTTTATCTTGCTGTGTTGTCCCTTTATTGTGGGAATTCCTCTCTATGGGAGGGGTTGGATGTGTGGTTTGTCGAAGTTTCCTGGATGGGAAGGCTTGTGTGGTTTTCTGGTGGGTGAGTCTAGGTTTCCTCACTGTTACTAGAGTCAGACATCCTGGAGTGTGAAGTCAAGTGGAACATAGGAAGAATTTCTATGAATAAAGCTAGTGGAGGTGATGGAATACCAGCTTAGTTATTTAAAATCCTGTTGAGTGTCCAGGAGTCTCTGATGGAGGCGTGGATCTGTGGTGGGCTCTGCAGGGTTGGGTTCAATCCCTCTAGATTAAAAGCAGAACAATGACTGACACTGACTGTTAATCCTTAAGGACATTCCTAGCTCCTCCTAAAGGAGGGTGGAGGAACTAAACTTGGCCACCAAGCTTCTCCTAAGGAACTGAACTTGATCACCATTCCCTGAATGGGCTGGATGAGGTCTAGCCCACCTCGTAAATCCTGCACCTTTCACATATAATAGGATGACCCTGTCCCACGCTTAGCACACTATGGCCCTACCCTAGATATGCGTAGGCAGGTCATATCCAATACCTGAAATGTTTGTTTCCAGGTGGTGTCAGGGTGTGGTAGCAAAACACAGTCACACGATTTGTGTTTCTAGCTGTGTCACCTACCAATTATTTCATTTGACAGAGACACACTTAGAAAACAAGAGATTTACTTCTTCCTGCTGAAAATAGGCAAAGAGATTTCCTTCTTTTCCCTCAGAACGTTTACCCTAGAAAACTTGTAGGAACTGCCTCATCTCTTTAAAATGCCTGTCTTTGAAGACTAGTGAGGCCTTTGTTCAGCTGGCCTTTGTTTTTCCTTCCAGTTTTAGGACTCAGAGATGTCTTTCTCAAGAACCTAGGACCAATCTCCTCAAACTGCAGACATCAGGGAGATAGCTCTCCTATCAGTCCTTGTGGGAGGATAGGAATCTCATCTCGGTGGACGCTGTGCTCCACTTAAAAAACCACTTCTTGTTACAAAGATGAGAAGTTTGTGTTTCCTCTGAATAAAACCAATAAGCTAACACAGATAGTCACTCCAATTACCAGGTAAAATTAGGAGACTCTGTATGAAATGGTACTGTCAACTCCTCTCACTTGAGTACTAGTTATTGTTGATCTTGAATATACATATGCAATGGATGTATCTGGTTGGACATATAGATAGGGGAGTTAGGTTTTTTCCTGTCTTTGTAATTTCCTAGTGGATTGCCTGTGATGCACTGTTATCCTCTAATGCTTATTTAACAATAAATTTGGTTTTGTCTCTCTAAAAGAACTCAATAAACCGAGTGACTATATGTCCCCCATTAAAATAGATGACCCTGGTAGACCACCACTGCATACCTCCAGTGGCTGCCACGGTGAGATGAATGTATGGTAAGCAGAGTTCTGACTTAAACTCCGGATTAAATCTGAAAGGTGAATAGCTTGGCCTGGCCTCTGACACATGCAGAGGCACCAGACCACCAATCTCCAAAAGAAGAAAATCTGCTGAGAAAATATTAGCTTTTGCTTCAAAAGTTAGTAGTTATTTTAGGAACATAGTGCTCAAAGGTGAACAATTAAGATGTACAATGACAGAAGCTGCATTTAGAAATCACTTTGAGAAGCATGCCTTTTTAGATCAAATGGCTGTCATTCTAACTTATTTTTTCACTTCTATTTCTGGATTTTTTGCATATATCGAAAGTAAAGCTATATCTGTTATATGTAGTCTCCATTTTCAGAAAAAGAACTTCATAATCAGTTAAATAATGTAAATTTTTCTTGTAGGTGTTAGATTCTCTAAATAGAAAATTAGTTAATGTGAACTGTTTCTTTTTTTCATGGACTTCATGGAATCAACACAAAGATTTAAAAAGTTTATTTCATAGAAAATATAATATCTGACATAATTGTGCATGCAATTGTAAATTTATTTTAAAAGTTGATATTGAAGATAAAATAAATTTTTTGTAACACTAATATGAACTCATTTTAGTGGAGTACCAGTCAGAGGAAACCAATGTTCTCACTAAATTAGGAGACTGTGGCATAGGAGGTACTAGATATGTGAAGAAACAAGAAAAAGTGATGGACAGTTAAGAAAACTAAGTCATTAGATGTAGACCCACAAGGGATGCTGATGCTGGGATCAGCATCAAGGATTCGAAATGCCTGCAGTAACTTTGCTTACAAAGTCCATGGGCCAATATGAGTGTAATGAATGAAGAGACTGGGATTTCAGGATAGATTTGAAAACTAGAAAAGAATCCATTGGAAATCCTAGAATTGAAAAATACCATATCTCAAGTCAAAAATTTACTGGGTAGGCTTAACAGAAGAAAGGATCAGTGATCCTGAAGAAAGCTGAAGCACATAGATGAAGAAGACTGCAAAATGAATGGAGTTTCAGTGACTTGTTGAACTGTGCTGAGGGGTCGAACCTATGTGGAAGTGATGTCTCAGAAGTAGGAGAAGAAGGAGGAAATGGAGTCTATACATGCAAAAAATATGCATATATTTGACAAAGTTTAGCAAACCTAATAAGTTCATCAGCCCACTCATTCAAGAATCACTACAATCCTCAAGTAGTATAAAAACTTCCCTCTTCCTCTTTGCCAAATTCACACCAAAACACACCAAATACAAACTCCTGAAACTAAAGATAAAAATCTTAAAAACAGCTAGAGGAAAAAGACAATTTGTCTACTGGGAGGGGGGTAATGATAAGAACAACTCACTTCTCATCAGAAATACAGTGGCAAGAAAAAAATGGAACATCTTTAAAGAGCTGAAAGAAAAAAAATGACAACCCAGAATTCTATATGCAGAGATTTTCAGAAATGAAAACAAAATAAAGTCACTTTCAGTATACCAAAGTTGAGAGAATTTTCCATCATCAGAGCTGCACTACAAGAAATGATAAAAGACTTTCAGGCTGAAAGGAATAAAATACAGGATGGAACTTCAGATCAATAGGAAGGAAGATAGCTGTAAATGGTAAATAGGTTGATAAATATAAAAGACTGTTTTCTTTCTTTTAAAAAGTTTAAAGTCAATTTACTATTTAAAGAAAACCAAATAATAACATATTTAGGGATTATAGTGTTTTAAAGTAAAATGTACACCCATAGTAGCAGAAAGGACAGAAGAGTTTTAAGTAAGATTTTGCTGTTGTAAGGTTGTTACATTATGCATGGTCTACGAGTAATTCAAGGTATATTGGGATAAGTTGTGGATGTAAATTGTGTTCTGTAGAGTAACCCCTAAAATATAATAAAAAAGATATAGCTAGAATGTCTATCTAATTTTGTTATTTTACAGTGTGTCATGATCAGAATTCTTTTGCAAATCCACATTAAACCAATGAGTCAGTCAAAAAAGAATTATTTCAAGAAATTATATAATTTCAATTAGGTTAGCATCTTCCTGTCATTCTTAAGGGTTTCCAGGATTGACATATAAATTATATTGGCATATGATACATATATATGAAAAGAAAGCAGTAATGAGTATTTATGTGCATAAAGATTTGCTTGTGTGCTTGCTCACTAGCTAGGTTGTGTCCAACACTTTGCCTCCCCATGGGCTGTAACCCTCCAAGCTCTTCTGTCCACAGAATTTCCAGACAAGAATACTGGAGTGGGTTGCCATTTCCTTCTCTGTCCAGTGGATCTTCCTGACCCAGGGCTTGAACCCATATCTCTTTTACCTCCTGCATTAGCAGGCAGATTCTTAACCACTGAGCAACTTGGGAGGTCCAAAGATTTGCTTACCTTTTTCGTAATTTTTCTTGGAATATGCCCCAAGGAAATTCTGAGTTGAAGAATATGGACATGTAAAGATTTTGAACTTTTTGGCCAGTGGTTACATCTTATCTAAGTACAGCACACTATCAAAACTGGGTGACTGACATTATTACAATCCATAGACCTGATTTAGATTTTAGTTTTATGTGCACTCATTGTGTGTGTGTATGTTTATGCGTGCACGTATAGTTCTATGCAATTTTGTCATGTGGAGATTTGTGAAACCATCATCGCAATCAAGACACAAAGATTCATCAACACAAAGATTCCTGTGATACCTTTTATAGTAACACTCATCTCCTGATCACCACCCTGCTTCCTTGGAAACCACTAATCTCCATGCTTTTGTCCTTTAGAGACTGTTCCATAAATGGAATCATACCATATGTGACTTTTTGAGGTTGGCTTTTCTCACTCAGCATATTCCCTTGAGATCCATACAAGCTGCTGGGCTTAACAATACTTCACTGGCTACACTGTGAAGGAACATTCTGTGGCAGAGATGTATCATAGTTTGTTTAACCATTCATCCTTTGAAAAACAGTTATGTTGTTTCCCATTTGGGGTATGACAAAAAGAGCTGCTATGAACATCTGTGTACAGAATTTTGTGTGGACATGTTTTCATTTCGTTGGGATAATGTCTTAGTCTGTTCAGGCTGCTATAACCAAATGCCACAGACTGGATGGCTTATAAACAACAGAAATATATTTCTCACAGTTATGGAGGCTGGAAGTGCAAGATCAAGGTGCCAGCACAATCATGTTCTTGTGAAGACCCTCAACTGGTTCACAGCCAGCATCTTCTCACCATGTCCTGATGGCGTGTAAGGGGCAAGGGCCCCTCTGGGTTCTCTTTAATAAGGGCACTCATCCTATCCACGAGGACTCTAGCCTCCTGACTTAAGGCTCCCAAAGGCCCTCCTCCCGGCATCATCTCCTTGGGGATTAGGATTTCAGCATATGAATTCTGGGGGAGCACAAACATTCAATACATAGCAGATAAATACCCTAAAGTGTGAGTACTGGCTTGCGTGGTAAGTGTACATTTAATTTTGAAACGAGCAATCAGTTCAGTTCAGTTCAGTTCAGTCGCTCAGTCATGTCTGACTCTTCGCGACCCCATGAATCGCAGCACACCAGGCCTCCCTGTCCATCACCAACTCCCGGAGTCTACCCAGACTCATGTCCATCGAGTCGGTGATGCCATCCAGCCATCTCATCCTCTGTCGCCCCCTTCTCCTGCCCCCAATCCTTCCCAGCATTAGGGTCTTTTCCAATGAGTCAGCTCTTTGCATGAGGTGGCCAAAGTGTTGGAGTTTCAACTTCAACATCAGTCCTTCCAATGAACACCCAGGACTGATGTCCTTTAGGATGGACCAGTTGGACCTTCTTGCAGTCCAAGGGACTCTCAAGAGTCTTCTCTGACAGAAACGAGCAATAAACCCTGCCAAATGAATTTCCAGAGTGGATATCATCCTATCAGGAGTGTGTGAGAAATCCAGTTACTCTGAATTCTCACCAGCATTTGATATTGTTATGATTATTTTTATTTTTAGCTGTTCTAATAGGTATGTGGTGAACCATCTCATAATGGTTTCAATTTTCCCTACCCTTTTGGCTAATAATATTGAATTTATTTTCATGTGCATTTTTGTCATCTGATACCCTCTTTGGTGATGTTTGCCCATTTCTTTTACTGTTTCATTTTGAAAAGTTCTTTATACGTTCTAGATACGAGTCCATTTTCAGATATATACTTTGTAGTTATTTTCTCCAAATTTGTAGCTTATCTATATCCTCTTAACAGGGTAATTTTCAGAGCAAGCATTTTTTAATTTTGATGAAGGTTAGTGATTGTTTGGCTTTCTTTCGTGGATCCTGCTTTTGATGGCATATTAAAACCCTTTATCTTCTCCTGATCCTAGATCACCATGTTTCTCCTGTATAAATTTTATGGTGTTACAGGGCATCTAATTCTAGAATCTATTTTTGGTTAATTTATTTGAATTAATTTTAAAAAGGTTTAGATTATATTTTTCAATTTCACTTTACATCCTGCTACCTTGCTGAATTCTTTTATTATCATTATGTAGGATATTCCCATTTAAACTAATATAACACTTGCAAATAAAGTTTATTTCTTTATTTCCAATTCTTATGCCTCTAGTTGTATTTTCTTGTCCAATTGTATTGACTAATACCTCCAGAAGAATGTTAAAAATTTGGGGAAACTGATCAAGCTTGCACTGATCCTTACCATAGTGGGGATGTCTAAAATATCTGAAAGTAAAATAATAGCTTTACAATTGAAGTTTGTATTTCATTGTTTTAAGGAGGGATTCATGTATTTCTGTTTTTCAAGAGATTTTTATTACCACAAGTTCCTTATAAAATATAAGTCCAATTATGTTATTCTTCTGTCTAAAGGGGGCTTCCCTATAGCTCAAATGGTAAAGAATCTGCCTGCAATGCAGGAGACCAGGGTTCAATCCCTGGGTCAGGAAGATCCTCTGGAGAAGGGAATGGCAGTCCGCTCCAGTATCCTTGCCTGGAGAATCCCATGGACAGAGAAGCCTGGTGGGCTACAGTCCATGGTGTTTGCAAAGCCCTTCAATGTACCAAGGAAAATTAAAAGTCCTTGAAGTGGTTGCTTCTATACCTCTTACCAGCTTCACCAGAACTGGGGAGATGGAGGGTGCAGCCCATGCCCACCCCACACTGGCTGAAAGCTGTGGCCTGGTCTGTTTATAGCAGCAGCAGCTCCAGAATCTGGGTGGGTCTGACTATAGTAGTCTGTTCCCTCTTGTGATGCCAGAAGGCCTGGTGTCTCTCTATTATCTGCCTAGATCCAGTGGCTCCTGGCCCTCTGCCTGGCAACAGAAGATCCAGGCTTCTCTAGGTCCTCTGTACAGTGGTGGCAGATGTTGGGCCATGCCCAGGGGCTCCTGAACCTTATCCTAAGTAAAGAAAGTGGTCCCGGAAATGCTTCCTTCACCCAGTGCCATTGGGAGAGATGGAGTTAAGAGCCCACTAAAACTGGATAACCAGCGAACAGGCCAATAGAAACACTTTTTCCTACCTATACCCAAGGACATGAGTGGTCCAAGGAAGCACTCCCCTCCACCCTAGTCAGCAGCATTATCAGGGAGCCAGCAGAAGCTCAAGAAGAATCAGAAGAACAAAGGAGTTCTTAATAGCCTGGCAAGGGCTCTGAAACGAAAGCCCACACAAGTAGGTCAGAGCCTACATACTAAACCTGGACAGGATGACTCCCTGCAAAAATAGAAGATTTATGTAGGACCATATCATCTCCAAAATGTCCAGGATACAAAAAAAAAAAATCACTCATCAGAACAAGAGCCAGAAAAATCACAACTTGAGTGAGAGAAGATACCAACTGATGGCAACACAAAGATGAATGAGTTGTTAAAATCAACCAATAATGATTTAAAGCTGCCATCAAATATACTTCAAGAAGCAATTACAGAGGAGCGTGATGGCCAAGTAAGAGATACCAACCTTTGTCCGCTTCCCCAAAACACAATAATTAGACAGATAACCACAAGTGAAAAGAGACTTCGGTGTGGGGCTCAAGAGTCTCATTAAGAACCTAACCTAAAACAGTGAACAAAAAAGGAGAGTGACTGCACAGAGGGGATCACTGGGAAGATGGACTTAGCTAAGATGCCTGGAGATGGCTAGCAATCGTCAAAGAGCAGTATCAGCCATAGGAATGCTGCTGCATCCCCCTGCCCAGAGGCAGCTGCTCTTTGCCATCATGGGTTTCGGCTGCCACCCTTCAAGGCTGTAAATATCCTGGACCCCAGAGCCACTGGTTCTCTGTGAGCACTTTCACTCCAGTCCCCGCTCTATGGCTGCTTCATGCGCCTCCATGCCTCACACATCATCGCCACTGTAGGCTAGTAACAACATGCCCTATGGGGGTAGCCACTGCTGCTAAAGACTCCAACCGCCTTCTTGCTACTGCAGACACCTGCAATCTTGACTACTGAGGATCGCTGTAGTCCTCACTGACACTGACCTCAGCTGGCAGCTGCAGAGGTAACACTGCCAGGTGCTCCCTAGAGCTGGAATCACCACAGCCTACCCAGCCAGTGACCTCACACCTACCCACAGGTAAAGATCCTTCCCCCCAGACCAGTCCATAAATCTAGAAGAGGTAACTGTGCCATCCGTACTCAGACATAAAGAAGAAACAAGAAACATGAAAAAATCAATGAAGCTTGACATTAATGAAGGAATACAATATTTTTCCAGTCTTGATCCCAAAGAAATCTATGAATCAAGTGTTTTAAGGAAGGTCAGTAAGCTAGAAGAGAACACAGATAAACAATGCAATGAAATCAAGAAAGCAATATATAAACAAAATGAGATATTCAAAGAAAGAAATAATAAGAAAAGAACTGAACAGAAATTCTGAAGCTAAAGAATACAGTGAATGAAATGAAGTGCAATATGGAGCATCAACATTAGAGTTGATGAAATAGAAGAAAAATCCGAGACCTTGAAAATAAGTCATTTGAAATTATTCAGCCAGAGGGAAAAGGAAAAGAAAAAGGAAGAAGAGTGAAGAAAGCCTGTGTGAATTATGAAATACCATCAAGTGAAAAAATATTCACATTATGGGAATTCCAGGAGAGGCAGAAGAGAGAGAGGCTTGAAACTTACTTAAAGAAATAATAACCAAGAATTCCAAATCTGGGAGAGGTATAGATATCCAGGTTCATGAAATTCATAGGCCCCCTCACAAATTTAACTCAAACTTAACACAGACACATTATAATAAAATTGCTAAAAGTCAAAGACAAAGAATTTTGAAAGCAGCAAGAGAAACAAACAAACAAACAAAAGACTCATATAGGGAAACCCCTGTAAGTCTATCAGCAAAATTTTCAGAAGAAAGTTTGCAGTCCAGCAGAGAAAGAGACATAAGTATTAACAATAGCTATAGCTACAATAATTTGTTAATGGATACACACACAAAAAGATGTAAATTTTGCCATTAAAAATAGAAAATGTGAATAGGAGAAATCAAAGTGTAAAGTTTTTGTATGCAATGGAGTCTAAGTTGCTACCCATTTAAAACTGATTGTGAAAACTATAAAATGTTTGGGTAAGCCTTGTGGTAACCAGGAAGCAGGTGCAGATGTGTAGTAGATGTACAAAAGATATAGAGGAAGAAATCAGATCATTTTGCCATAAAAAGCATCAATTCACAAAGAACAGCAAGAGAGGAAGAAATGAACAAAGTAACTGCAGATAAGCCAGAAAGCAACAAAAAGATGGGAATAGTAAGTCCTTCCCTAACAATAATTACTTTAAATGTATTAATAGATTAAATTCTCCAATCAAAAGACAGACAGTGGTTGAATGGATTAACTAGCAAGACCTAAATCTATGCTGCCTACAAGGGATTCATTTCAGTTTCAAGGACACACATAGATTCAAAGGGAAGGGATGGAGAAAGATTTTCATGCAAATGTAAACTAAAAGAGAACAGGGGTAGCTATACTTATATCAGACAAAATAGACTTCAAGTGTATAAAAAGAAACTAAGAAGCGCACTATATTATAACAAAGGGATAAATTCATCAAGAAAATAAAACACTGTAAAGTGTTCATTCTAATTGTAAATCGCAATGTTCATATAGATTGTAAATATATGTACATATAATATCAGAGCACCTAAATTTATTAAGCAAATATTAACAGATCTGAAGACAGAAATAAACAGCAACACAATAATAGTGGAGGACTTCAATCCCCCACTTTCAACAATTTATAGATCATCCAGACAGAAAATCAATAAGGACGTATTGGACTTGAATTACACTTAGACCACTGTTAGTGGAAATGTAAAATGACACGGTATCTATAGAAAAGAATATGAAGATGCCTCACAAAAATTAAAATAGAATTACCATATGATGCAATAATTCCCATTTGCAGTATATATTCAAAAGAATTTAAAGTAGGATCTGGAAGAGGTGTATGCAGGTCAAGAAGCAACAATTAGAACATTGAACAACTGACTGGTTCAAAATTGGGAAAGAAGTACAACAAGGCTGTATACTGTCACTCTGTTTATTTAACTTATATTCAGAGTACATCATGAGAAATACTGGGCTGGATGAGTCATAAGCTGGAATCAAGATTGCTGGGAGAAATATCAACAACCTCAGATATGCAGATGATACCACTCTAATTGTAGAAAGTAAAGGGGGAAAAAAGAGCCTCTTGATGAGGGTGAAAGAGGAGAGGTGAAAACAGGCTTAAAACTCAGCATTCAAAAAATGAAGATCATGGTGTCTAGTCCCATCACTTCATGGCAAATGGAGAAAACATGGCAACAGTGACAGACTTTATTTTCTTGGGCTCCAAAATCACTGTGGATAGTGACGGCAACCATGAAATTAGAAGATGCTTGCTTCTTGGAAGGAAAAGTGACAAACCTAGATGGCGTATTAAAAAGCAAAGGCATCACTTTGCTAAGAAAGGTTCATGGTCAAAGCTATGGTTTTTCTAGTAGTCATGTATGGATGTGAGAATTGTACAATAAAGAAGGCTGGATGCCGAAGAATTGATGCTTTTGAATTGTGGTGCTAGAGAAGTCTTTTGAGAGTCCCTTGGACAGCAAGGAGATCAAATCAGCCAATCCTAAAGGAAATCAACCCTGGATATTCATTGGAAGCACTAGTGCTGAAGCTCCAATCCTTTGGAACCTGATGCAAAGAGCTGACTCATTTGAAAAGATCCTGATGCAGGGAAAGATTGAAGGCAAAACTAGACAAGGGTGGCTGAGGGTGAGATGGTTAGATAGCATCACTGACTCAGTGGACATGAACTTGAGCAAACTCCGGGATATAGTGGAGGATAGGGAAGCCTGATGTACTGCAGTCCATGTGGTTGCAAAGAATTGGACATGACTGAGCAACTGAACAATAACAACAACTGGAAGAGATGTTTGTGCACCCATGTCTTTCTGGCATTGTTCACAATAGCCAAGAAGTAGAAGCAACCTAAATATCTATTGATCAATAAATTGATTAGGAAAATATGATATATATACATATATATGTATACTTTGATGGACTATTATTTAGCCTTTAAAAAGAAGGAAAATTTGACACAAACAGCACCATGAATGAACCTTGAGAACATTATGTTGACTGAAATAAGCCAGACACAGGAAGATAAATACTGCATGATCTTACATGCAGAAGCTAAAGTAGTCAAACTCACAGAAACAGAGAGTAGAATGGTGATTGCCAAGGGCTGGTGGAGCTGAGGGGAAAGAGAGTTGTTAGGTGGGTATAGAGTAGGCTTTGTAAGATGAAAATGTTCTAGCAATCTCTTGTGCAACAGTGATATTACATATATAGTCGACATTTGTACACTGAAAAGTCACGATGATAGTCAATTTTATGTTATGCGTCTTTTACAACAACTTCAAAAAAGATGGGTACTCCCCTGGTGGTCCAGTGGGCTAAGACTCTGCACCTGCAATGCAGGAGGCTTGGGTTTGATCCCTCTTCAGACCCCAAGTGCTGCAACTAAGGGTTCTCATGCCACAACTAAGTATCTCGCATGCTGCAACAACGATCTGGCGCAAAGAAATGATATCAAAGACAGAATGCTGTGATAAGTAATGTATGCAAAATGTAATGTCCAGAGAAGCTATTGTGAAACATACACAAAGTAATGTACTTAGAAATACTACAAATTAATAAAACAAACAGCATAACAGAAAAATAGCAAGTGAAATCAGACACTTTACAAAGGAGGCCATCAAAATGTCCAATAGATATGTGACATATATCTGTTTCCCGAGACATCTGAGAAATGCAAATTAAAATCACAGTGTTATACCCACCGGTGGATATACCACAGCATACCCACTAGAAGGTGTGTCATCTTTTAATAGCAAAGTATCTGAAACAGCTTAAATTTTCAACTCTTGGGGAAAGTTGCTGAACTATGACACAATCTTGTGTAGTTTATTGCACAACTAATATTATAAGTTTACTTCCTAGAAGAAAGACTGGAAGGAAATACACCAATATGTTAAGATTGATTCTCTCTGGCTGGTAGAATTTGAGATAATTTATTCTCCTTCATCTTTTCCCCATATATTTCAAGATTCATTACATAAGTATGACTACTTTTATTTTTAAGAAAACTTACATGTGTTGCTTTCTGGTAAAGAATGACAATTTTATCATTCACATTTTTTCTAACTGACAAAGTTATATTTGTTTTTTCTTTTTCTGTTAATACCAGTTTGGGTGTCTCTACAGGGTAGTTGCCGACATAGAAATTTCTTTTCAAATTAGAGTTTAAAATGTGTTATGAAACATTCTAAATAAATTTTGGAAGAAGAAATTGCATCTCATTCAAAATAAAATATTCCAACTTCTGTGTTGTAATTCTGAATAATAAAAATCTCATCACAGAAATGAGAAGAAAATTACCTCAGTCATCTAGCTGATAAAACGTAAGAGGTGATAAGCATCACAATATAATAGAATTAGACAATCAATATAGTGCACATAGTTAAGGTTTAACTGTATCGTTGGCAATAAATATTCTGTCTTGTATCTTCATAGGAAAGAGGTAATAATATAAAAACCAGATTTCAAAAGTTCAGATTCATTAATTATCATCTTCATTGCTGTAAGAGAAACTGAATGAAGTAATTCAATCATACAAAAATCAAATATTAGCACTTGAACTACAGCATTAATAGGCACATGACTGTCATAAATCTCTTGGGAGATATTCAGACATCAATTAGTCATGCACTTGACAGATGGGACCCAGAGCTCCCCCCAAAATGAGGCTTAACTCAGGGCCTCCTGACCGCCCAGTTACAGATGCTGGTCTAGACTGGTCAGTGATTATTTATTAATTTTGAGGATCCTCCATTTACTCCTGAGGCCTCTCTACCAGCTCCTAACTGCCTGAGTAGAGTGAAGGTGAGGATGCTAACAGGGACCTCATCACAGATGGAATGTCTTCTGGACCACGTTATAGCATCACGTATGGGGCAGCTGGCTCTGAGACGCATCAGGGGCATGGATGTTCTCATGAGGAGGTGTGATGAGGAGTCCTGTTTCTGATAGTAGTGTCCTGGAGAGGGAAGAGGAGAAGTGGAACCCAACAAATGGAATCTTGTATCTTCCAAGAGGATATGAATGAGATTACTAATTTGCTTTGTGATCAAAAAGGAAACATATCTGAGTGAACTTTTGGAAATGATGGCATATAGTTCACTGTCTGTGAAGCATGAGCTGACAGGAGCCTGCAGAACCCTCAGGGGGACCTGGGCCCCCTCCCTTCTGCACTCACTCTGAGAGGTGGAGGGAGAAGCAGGACTAACTCTGGTTCCAGGTGGCATTCTTTCCAGGGGGGTTGGAGATAGGGCTCCCCATAACACATGCAACCATCAGTGAGTGCTGGCAGGTGCCTGTGGTGCTGTTGTGCCCCTAGCAACAGCAGGCTCCAGAGCTACCACTGCATTACTTTTATCTGGAATTCTGCTCACATGAAAAGAATGTGCAGAAATGGCTAATGAACTGAAACTAGCACAGAGCTTGTCACTTCACTTAATCTTTTCCAGTACAGTGGAGGCTGCAGGAAGCTTGTCACACATTCACCTATGAGGTTGGACTCCTTTTAAGAGAAATTATCTTGATTTTCTTAATTCAAAGAAAAATGATCCAGGTAGGTATTTCTTAAATTCAGCAGAACCAGTTAATAAATGACAAAAGAAAACACATGTTCATGTGTAACCCAGGAGCCAGAGGGGCTCCCATGGCACACGGGATGGCCTCAGGAAAACATCCTCTGACCTGCCCCTCCCATCACACCCCCATTCTTCCAGCCTGTTTCCCTCATTCTAGGCAAGAAACCCTTGCTGCTCACCCTATTGAGTTGCTGCAGACCTTGTGATCAGAGCATCTCTCCTACTGTGATAACCGTGGAATAAGGTCTCCCTTTATTAAGTTGAGTTTTGTTTTTTATTTGACAAAACCATTAATTCCAGGGACTGTGGAAGCCCCTAGGTTCCTCTCCAGGTCAGGCCTGGCCTTTCCACCTGGGCCTCGAGAAAGACCTAAAATGAAATAGTTTGTGTCAAGTGACCGGCTGCCTGCCTGCTCTGGTGGGGGCACCTGATGGCTTCAGGTAAACAGGTCCCTCAGCTCTTGGGCTCCTAGGGGAGCAGGGAGGACATGAGAGGGAGCCCCAGTGGCAGCAGACAGGGCCCCAGAAGGGCCTTGTCCTGATCTCCGGCTCCTCCTGGGGTCCTGTTCTGGGCACCCTTGTGCTAGTCATACTGACCAGGACATAAAACTCACCACATCTTTGACCTTCCAAGCCAATGAGTTGATTCAGACAAGCCATCACACTGAAAACACAAAATAAACTTTCATGGGGAGCTGGCTGGGGCGTGGTGAGACAAACGCCTTCTCCAACATTCTGTGGTGCCCAGAGGTCAGGGCCTCCAGCAGGCCTGTCCTTCCAGATCCTCCCTTTCTTTTCTTCTCCTGCTGTGGCCCTCCCTCCATCTCCACAGGAAAAGGAGGCAGAAAACCTGGGTCCCCACAGGGGTGTGGGGTTGTGGTGGTATTTCTCAGGTCAAATATCAAAACGCAGAGACAGCTTGGGGGTGGGGTGCTGGTGAGAGGAAGAGAGAGTCATTTCCCCTCCTGTGCTACAAAAAAGCTTCTTTTTAGACCACCAAGCCATCCACACCTCAAGTGGAAGTTCACAAAATCACGGGAAACAAAATTTTACTGAGAAGACATCAGATGAGCCAAAATGTGGCTCACATGTGGCTAATTCTTTCCAAATGTAGACTTACTCCCAGCCTGCTCCAAGACTCACCCCTTCCAAGACTCTTGTACATCTTACCGAAAGGAACCTGCTGACAGTGGAACCTAATTCCGAAGGTCGATTTATTGACTTATTCATCAAAACATTTATTGGGCACCTACTGTGTGCCAGGCACTGGCCCATTCTATGGTCATGTATTGGTGAATCAAACAAAAATCTCTGCCCTCACAGAGCTGATGTTCTAGAATCTTCTTGCCACATTGCAGTGGGAAAACCTGGGCTGCTCAAGGCATTGAGAGCCTAAGGTGGTCCCTCATCAAATTCCTCACCCTCCAGCTGCGGGAGGAATGCCCAGTGTCCCAATCTCCCTCTTCTGGCCACTGTGGGACTTCAAGGGTAGCCACGCAAACTTCCAGGCACTGGGACATATGAACACAGTGTGATTTCTAGCGGCTGCTGAATCTGTAAGCCACTGGATTCCAGCCAGGCCAGGAGTAGTGCAAGCCTGGTTGGTTTCCCTCTAGTCATGCTCTGGACGAGAGGGGCTGCACCAAGCTCCCAGGGGCTGTGTGTGTGTGTGTGTGTCGGATGAGGGGGGCAGCGTGTGCTGCCTGCCAGTTAGGAAGCCACGCTGTTATCAGAAACTGAGCTGCGGGGAGAGCAGATGGTGGCCAGATCTGCAAGATCCCTGTGGGGGCTGGTGGAGGCAGCCAGGGGCAGGTGTTCATGAAAGGAGAGACAAGACCCTGCCTTCACCAACTGAGCTGCAAACCCAAATTCCAAACCTTGTGAAGCTCACAAACATGGTGGGCGTGTGCTCTGAAATACAGACATTCGGGTATTCAGTGGCCAAATGAGCTCTCATTTCTTTCACTCCATCTGTCCTGTGAAGTCAGGCCATGTTTCAGTGTGCTTTGTACATTCTGTTCTTTCCCGTGATAACATTTTGGTGCATGTTATGGGCTGCACTGGGTTCCCCCAAATTCATATGTTGAAGTCCTGACCCCCAGAACCTCAGAATGTGATTATATTTGGAGAGAGGGTCTTTAAAGAGGTGACTGGGATAAAATGAAGTCGTATGGCTGGGCCCTAATCCCATATGACTGGTGTCCTTATGAGAAGAGGAGATTAGGATCCAGGAACACACAGATAAACTACCAAGTGAGGACACAGAGCGAAGACAGCCATTTGCACGCCAAGGAGAGAGGCCTTGGGAGAAACCAGCCCTGCCGACATCTTGGTCTCAGACTTCCAGCTTCCAGCACTGCGAGAGAGTAAACTTCTGTTTAAGAAGCCCGGCAGCTTCTTTGTTACAGCAGAGCCCTAACAAACTAACGCAGTCTGGCTTTTTCCACACCCCCGGAGATTTCTTTTTTTTCCATACTGGATAAGGAATAGTATGCTTTCCCAAAGCAGGTCACACACATGTCACCCTCAGCTAGCTCTCACCACAGAACCCTTCCCCCAGAATCAGCACCAGCGCTCCCTGAACCCCATTCCTCTTACAGACTTAGGGACACAGCCAGGGCCAACTGAGATCCTTCGGCTTTTCTTCTGTTGCTACAGCATATTTTTCAAACAACTTCCCAAGAAAGGATAAAAACAAGTACTTCAGAAGCTTCTACGTGTCTTGAAACCCTACAGTGGGTCCTCAGACTTGATGAGTGGTGTGGCTATGGAGTTCCAGGTTGAAACTTACTTGGAATCTGGAATAACTTCTCTGATGGCCGTGGGCTCTTGTTCCTTTGTAGGTGAGCTCCTTTTTCCTATGGAAGCTTCTAGAATATTTTCTTTATCCTTGACATTCTCACAATCCATTTTTTTTTTTTTTTAAGAGCCTGGGTATGTAATCTGTTTCAATCGCTGTGAACTCTTGATGGCTTCTGAAACTGAAGGCTTTGTGTTGTTTCATTGATCAACCAGACCCTCCCTTTTAGTCAAATTATAGCCATTCTGCATTGATCTTCTGTCTCTTTTTAACCTTTCATTCACATTTTGTTTGGTCTTTTAGGTTTGTATTTTATTGAAACAATTGATTTCATTACTAAAAGTTTCCTTTGTTGCAGTGTTCTCTTTTTATATGTTTCTTGCATTTTCTCAAATAACTCTGAAAATACAAACTCAAAATCTTTATAAAGGAGCTCTTCTGTTGCAGAATGATCCACTCTTCCTGGTCAGCTTTTCTGTAGATTCTCCCTTCTCTTCATTCTGCCGGCTGTGGACATTCTGACTCTTTTCCCTCCATCTGGCCGATTCTGGGTACCAGCACCACTCTGGAAATCTGGACACCACAGAAATCTCTGTTTCTCCAGGGAAGAACCCTTTGGTTTTGCCTTTCAGGTGAGCAGCCTGTACAAGTGCCTGTTATCTGGACAGGATGAGGGAAATGTCCAGGGGCCGGAGTTGCAGATGTTCCAGGCACAGCTTCAGTGCTGGGTGTCCGTGTCATTCCCACTCCCAGTCTCTACTACTCCCAATGACCTTGAGTTTCAGGCATCGGTGCAGACTTCTGGGATGTCCTGGACAGTGACTACCCTTGCTCTGTTCATCCATCCACAAATGCCCATCTCCATCCTCAGCCTGTCTCAAGTCATCCATAGACAGGACAACTTTTCTCTTTCCTTTGTTCCCGTGGGTGTATTTTCTAGGCTTCTAGGAGGCCATTCAGTGGGGCTTCCAGAGAGGTAAAAGCAAACATATGGGTGACAAAAAGGCATCTTTTCCTGGCCTTATTTTCCTTTTCTTTGCTTACTAGTGAAATTTGATTTTTGTCACATATGCATCAGTCATTTGCATTTCCCTTGAGACATGACTTCACATTCTTTGACAACTTAAATATTTGAGTCTTCATATTTTTCTTAATTTTGCATGAGCTCTTTATATAATAAGTTGTTCATGGTTGTTATAATATCTGCTGCAAATAGTTTTCAGTGTGTAATTTAAGAATAATGGATTTCTCTGAAGGAGAGTAAAACCATGGTGAAAATGCATTCTTATCATTCACTGCTACATCTGCATTTTAACTCGACCACAAAGGCGTTCGTATATCACCTTGAATTTAACTCAAGCTACTCAGCACATTATTTTGATAGCCTCACTACACCTTTTTCTGATTCTGCCGAACAGTACAGAAGCCAGATTCAACGTAGGTAGTCTGAATTGCCCAGAGAGAATATTATGTGCTCTCTGCAATTACTTGTTATTTAACAACTTGATCTATTTATGTTTATAAGAATCGGGTGGCACCAATCTGGCTCATGAAGAAGCCACTGCATGGTGTGCCATGTAACTGAACTTGGGCTAATTATATAAATCAGCTATTTGTGTTCCAAACTGAATTTTGTAAGCTGTTCTAACTCTTTCAGTTGTTACCCACAAGCAAATAGAATTATTCCCAGAAGGCCAAACTGCTTAGAATACTCAGGAGGTCACCGTATCATGATAGCCTAGCGTTCTGCCCTAAGGGTCCACCCCTGAGCACCAACGTGGATTGAATGAGGGAGCCTCTGCATTAATCTGCTTGCATGAGTGCCTGCTCAGTCCCTTTAGTTGTGTCTGACTTTTTGTGACCCCATGGACCGTAGACTGCCAAGCTCCTCTGTCCATGGATTCTCCAGGCAAGAATACTGGAGTGGATTGCCATTTCCTCCTCCAGCGTATCTTCCTGACCAAGGGATCAAATCAATGTCTCCTGCATCTCCTGCACTGCAGACAGACTCTTTACCCACTGAGCTACCTGGGAAGCCCTCAGTCTGCTTAGGCCACTGTAAAAAAGTGGCTTAAAAACAGAGATTTATCTTCTCACAATCCTGCAGGCTGGAAGTCTCAGATCAAGGTGTTTGCGCAGCTGATTCCTTCTGAGGAGGTATCTGTCTTTGGTGTGTAGATGGCTGTCCTTTCCCTGTGTCCCTAGATGGTCTTCCCTCTCTGTGAGTCTGTGTCCTAATCACTTCTTTTGATAAGCACACCAGTCATAGTGGACTAGGGCTATATGACCTCATTTTATCATAATCTCTTCTTCAAAGTCTCCCAATATGATCATATTCTGAAGTCCTGGGAGTTGGGACTCCAACATATGAATTTTAAAGACACATTTCAGGAGTAGCAGCTGCCGCGTTGGAAAAATGGCAGAGGAAGAACCAAGAAGAAAGATCCCTTTGGTTCCAGAGAATCTCCTGAAAAAGAGGAAGGCTTATCAGGCCCTCAAAGCCACCCAGGCAAAACAGGCGCTTTTGCAAAGAAAGGAGCAGAGGAAAGGAAAACAGGTCAAGTTTAAGCGACTAGAATGGTTTGTACATGATTCCTGGCGGCAACTACGAGACAGAGTACGACTCAGACGGCTCAAAGTGAAACCTCACGGCTTGGAAGTGCCAGACAAACATTCCTTGGCCTTTGTTGTACGCATTGAAAGGATTAACGGGGTGAGTGCAGTGGTGCAAAGGACCATTGCCAGACTTCGCCTGAAGAAGATTTTCAGTGGTGTCTTTATGAAAGTGACCCCTGAAACCATAAAGACGCTTCGCATCGTGGAACCTTACGTGACCTGGGGATTTCCAAATCTGAAGTCTGTTCGGGAACTCATCCTGAAACGCGGACAAGCGAAGGTCAAGAACAAGGTCATCCCTCTGACGGACAACACAGTTATTGAGGAGCACCTAGGGAAGTTTGATGTCATTTGCTTGGAAGACCTCATTCATGAAATTGCCTTCCGGGGGAAGAATTTCCAGGCAATCTCAAGGCTCCTGCGCCCTTTCCAACTCTCAGTGGCCCGTCACGCTACCAAGAATAGAGTGGGCTTCCTCAAGGAAGTGGGCTCACCGGGCTATCGAGGTGAACGCATCAGTCAGCTCATGCGGCAGCTGAACTAAACCCAGTGTACCTGAAAACAGTGCGCTGGAAGCATGTGTTTTTGTTTTATCGAATTGTCACTCCAGATCTTCAAGGAAGATTGTTTTCTGCTAGAATACATCTTCAGAAACTGGAGGAAAGGGTCAGGGGAGACATGGTGATGTTCACAGCAGGCACTGCACCCCACCTCAGTTCCAAGGAAGAGTTCCTGTGTGTTTTCTGTGGTGACCGCGCCTGCCTCTGAAACCCGCAAAGGGCTCATGCCCTGAAGGAGGACGTCCTCCTTTATCGCGTCTATGCTGGGCTTTACTGATAGTGAATGAACGCTTACCTGTGAGCACAAGACAGCAGGGGACCAAGCCCAGGAGCATGTTGAACCTGGGGTTTCCTGGGGCCTTGTTTTTGGAAGAACTTGAAGTTAGAATTAAATTAGAACTTGAAATTAAAATTGGAAGCACACAAAAACAATAAAAAAAAAAAAGACACATTTCAGCTCATAACACCTGTATAAATGCCTAATGAGATTGGTGTGCCACATGTGCATCCTAAATGTCTACAAATGTTTAGACAGTCTCCCTAGAAGGGATGATGTGAGGGACACAGATTATCTAGTGGGTCCCCCTCACAAGAATTAGCTGATTGCATCCGGCAGAGCGACGGTTGCTGTCTCGGTTCACTCACTGCAGAGGACCTACACCTGTGGTGTTTGGGGACAGACTTCTCCCTTGTAATGCTTGGCATAAATATTTGCTAATGATTAATTATCATGACAGCTATGGTGTCTTTAAAACAGAAACCTCCAGCCTTCCCTAAAACAGCAGTAGGCTGGTGACCACAGCAGAAGATATTATTGATTTGTGAAAGTTTATAACCAGAAGGTCTTTAAAATTTGCAGGACAGAATGTTCTTCAGTGGTAGGATTATGCTTAAGATAGAAGGGAATCCACACATGTTGACTGAATAAACACATCCAGAAAGTATAGAGGGAAGTGTGGCATCTTGACTTACCTGACTCATTATCTCCATCTCCCCAGTCTTGCACATTTATTCTGTCTTCATCACCAGAAATTCTTGCCGAATTGGCCAAAATAAGCATCCATACGTGGCAGTGCTCAAGAAGGAATTCTGGTCTTGATTCTTCCATTAACTTGCTGTGTGACCTTATAGAAGTCCCTGTTGACTTAAAAAAAATGCACAACATGAGAGTTGCAAGTTAAGGTTTATTTGGGCCAATATGAAGATGGTAGCCCGGGAGATAGCACCTCAGATAGCTCTGATAAACTGTTCCAAGAGGTAATGGGGGAGGTCAGTATATATGTGATTTTGGTAAAGGGGGAGTACATGCAATCAAACACATTTATTTTTTAGAAAGTTTCTGTTGGTCTCATGAAATTTCTGCTAGTGACAAGGAACAGTTGTCATGTGAAGGGTTTTAGTGCGTCTCCAGATATGAGAAGATATAAGAACTGGGCTCATAAAATCAGCTCCTAAGAATATCTATCTGAAGACAAGTTTTCTGGGAACACAGAATGCCTCACTTCTGCTCTCCACTCTGAACTCCTTCAGGGGATTTGAAGATCAGCAGCTGCAGTAGCATATGATTTAATCCTTGTAGAGATAGATGGCAAGCAATCATGGCAATGCCAATTTGTGGTTGACACCCCCTTACCAGCATGAACCTTGGCATTAAAAGTGGGGAAGAAGCTGCTGGGTGGTGCGCCATGTAATTGCACACATATGTATTGGCCTCAAGGGCTCTTGAACTTCCTGTGTGAGGAGAGAGGACCAGTGGCTGGGTGTCTTGGGTGATGGTGATCTTGCTCACCTGTCAGTCCCACCTGCATCCGTGTCACAGCCCATCAGGCATAAATGGGGCAAGAAGGTGATGTCCTGGCTTCACAGCAGGGAGTTCACCTGTGTTTCCTTCCTATTAGAAGGTTGACTGGCAACTAGGGTCAAAGCATTGAAATCACTGAGAAAACTCCTTTTGAATAAATGATTTGAGTGCTTTTCCAATTTTATTTAGTAGGAAAGGAATGCTTTATTGTGGATCTCTCACACATCATTGGTGGGAATGTAAATTGTATAGCCAACCTGGAAATTCATTCGGCAGGGTTTTTTGCTTGTTTTAAAATGAAATATACAAGCACCATACAAGCTAGCAACCACACTTATGGATATTTGCTATGAACTGAATGTTTGTGACCACCCCCAAATTAATATATTGAAATCTTAATCCCCAAGGTGAGGATACTTGGAGGTGGGGCCTTTGGAAGGTGATTAGGTCATGAGGCTGGAGTCCTCATGAATGGGATGAGTGCCCATATAAAAGAGACCCCAGAGGGGTCCTTGTCTTTTCCACCAAAACAGGATATGATGAGGAGGTGCTGGCTATGGCCCAGGAGAGGGCCTTCACGAGAACATGATGCTTTGATCTTGGACTTCGAGTCCCCATAACTGTGAGTAATATATTTCTGTTGTTTATAAGCCACCTAGTCTGTGGTATTTGGCTAGTGCAGTAAGTATGGTTTAAGGAGACGTGTAAGGGTATCAAATTGACAAGAGGTAGATTGCGATGGTTAGTTTATGTTAACCTGTCTGGGCTATGGTGCCCAGTTTATTGGCCAAACACTAGTCTAAACATTGCTGTGAAGATACATATCAGATGTGATTAAAATTTAGATCAGTCACTCAGACTCTGCTCAGTTGTGGAGTAAGGTAACCAATGCTCTGAAATGTGGTATCTGTAAAACACTATCAACCAACTAGATCTAATTGAAATTTAGAGTTCCCCACTCAACAGTAGAATACACACTCCTCTCAAGCTCATATGAAGCATTCATAAAGATAGACCACATTCTCAGCCTTAAATTTAAAAGAATTTAAAAGGATACAAATCACACAAAGCATGTTCTCAAGTGAATAGCAGAAAGAGGGATGAAAAATCCTCAAAGAGATTGAGAATAAATGACACATTTCTAAATAATCCATGAATTTTGATTGGACTTTGCTCCAGAGAAACTTCAGACTATTTTAAACCAAATGAAAATGAAAATTGTCAAAATTTTCATTTTGATATTTAGCTGTTATAGGAAGCTAAAAAAAGTACCTACAGGGAAATTTCTCATTCGAAGTCTCAGATCATTATTCTGAGCTACCACCTCAAGAACCTTGAAAAATGCAGAATGAACACAGAGCAAGCAGAAGTAGGAAGATAAAAAAGGTAAGAGCAGAAATCAAGGAATTAAAAACACAAAAGCAATAAGAAGACATACACACACACACCCATACACACATGTCCACCCACACACACACACACACACACACACACTCCTGAATATCCCCCTCTCACCTTCTCTTCAAGAAGGAGCTGAGTTTCTCTATTTCCTCTGGCATCTCCCCTTCCAACCATGGAGAGGTTCTGCTTGGATGGACAGGATGTCCTAGGTCTGCACACCCTATTTCCAGGGATGTGCCCAGGTGTTGTTGTCTTGTTGGTGATACACCAGCTCTAATCTCTCGCCCTACACAGAACCACCACATCTCTAGCTTAAGGAGTTATGTATCTTTTTCTATTTTTTTTTTCACTTTTCATTTTGAAATGTTTCAAGCATACGGCAGATATTACAATGGATATTCATATATGCATTGCCTAGCTTTCACAGTTGACATTCTGTTACATTGTTACAACTACTGTTTTTAGCTGAGGTATCTTAGAATAAATAACACATATTGTGGCATTTAACTCTAATTAATGTTCTCCTCTAAAAATTAAGAGCTTTTTCCTATATAATACCAATTCTATTTTTCCATGTGTAAGAAAATTAACAAGGATTCTTTGTCATTATCTCGTACCTGTTAGACAGTTAAGTGTCTCCAGTTGTGTCCAAGATGTTTTCAAACTATGGTTCATGCAGATCAAAGTCAGAATTTTTGATTTTTGATTTCTTTTGTTGCTTTTAAGCTAACTTGACCTTTCCCACACCCCCCTTTCTCATTACATTGTGGAAGAGGCCAGGTCAGTGGTCTTGTAGAGTGTCTGCCCTCTCTTGGGACTGTCCTGGGGTGCTTAATGGCGCCCTATCTCCTGTCTCCTGGAATGAGGTTCCAAAGCCCTGAGGTGGTTCTGGATGAGTAATTTAGGCCCAGAGACACAATGGGATTCCTTGGGCTGCCTGGCCATTCCTGATGCTCATGTAGCTCTCTGGTTCAGGAACTGAAAACTATTGATGTGCGTATCTGGGACCCTGAGAGTATCCAGCCTGATCTACCTAAGCACCCTGAATTAATTCATTAGGGGCTGTGAAAGGGGATTTTCTCTTTCTGTCACCTCTGGTTTATTGGTCGCCATTATTCTGTAAAGAAGAATTTTTTTTCTTATCAGCTGGAGATATTTAGTAATCCAAAATATGGATTTTATAGGAAAGGTGCATGAGGACTTCATTCCCCTCCCCCATCCCACCTAACTGGATTTTCAGAGGAAAGGCTTGCTATAACTCTTGGTTCCAAGGGAGGTAATTTAGGGCAGGATTTTTGTTTGCTTCTTTACTCTCTTTGAGAATTATTATGAGCTCATGGATTTTTTTTATAGATTGGCTGTGCTTCTATAATGTCGGCAATGTCAACCATGGTGGTTATCCTTTCCGATGCCTTTCTTGTCTCCACTTTGGTCAGGGAGAGCCCTGTTATGCTGCTCCAGCATCCTTTCTCCTCTTTTAGGATTTGTCACATTGGGCACTTTTAGGGGAACAAATCTCAAGCGTTTGCCTCATCCCAGTTAGACATGATACCTTGTTCAAGACAGTTAAGGTATCATTTTTAGGTCATGGGCTGGCACCTGTCCTCCCAGGCCATCTGGACCTCTCCCCTGTACCGATGCAGCTGATTTCATCTGCAAACATGATAAGCTATTTGAAGATAATTCCATGAGTACAAGAAAATAGATGCAGGTTTGTCCAAATTTTGCATCACGCTTTGCCTTCAGCCTCATGAGAACTGTGAGATTTCCCTGAGGGCCTGGAGGATTTGCCTCCTGACTAGAGGACAAGCTACTATGAATGGATTAAGAGTGGGTCCTAATCAATGAAATTACACAGCCTGATTGTCACATGAGAGTCACTCTAGTGTCCCCTGAGGAGTGTCAGGTTAGATGTGTGGCCTGTTAACTCCCAAGAGATCGACTGGCAGAAGGGCCTGCCTGTGATCAGTGAAGTCAGGGGCACAGCTTGGATGACCCCTCACATCTGAGAACTTCCCTGTAGTGAGATGTGCGGGAGTAGATGTGATTCCATGAGATGAGGACGAGCACAGAAGCAGAAATAACAAGGAAGCCAATGGATTGGGTGGGTACAGAGCACGGCTCTTGGACTGTTGAGAAGGTGACACATGGCCTGTGACCGGAGGCACTGAGTTCGCTCCAGGGGCTACCTTGTGACTTACAAGGGAGGAAACTGAGGCACAGAGCACGCAGACCTGCTCTGTGGCTCCCACAGTCTGAGGCAGCCCCCATCCAGCCGGAGCCAGCTCTGTGATAGACAGGACCGGCAGGCAGTGGAAAGACAGCACTCAGGATGACTCTGCAGTCACTTACTTCTCAGGACTATCACCAAAGGAAAACAGGATTTCTGCCAGTTACACCGTAATGCATCAAAGTCTATCAGCTTACACTGCCACCTAATAGCTCACACGCCCAGTTATTTCACAAGAAACTGACATCAACCAACTGCCTGCCACCCACCTGCAGGAATTCTGAAGCACAACTTCTGCTGATGACTCAATGTTTATTTGGAATATATTTGGGGAGTTCAGAAGATTCTTTCTTCTTATTACAAAGGAACAATAGTGATTGGTCCCTGTACTGCTGGGAGAAGTTCCTCTAATTACAGGTTGTAAAGCAGCATTTTCCCTGTTAACAGTCTGAATGGCTCTCACAAAGAGAATTAAGAAGTTTGTTATTTTGCTTCATGTGCCAAAATATGCCCATTAATTTCAGCAAATTGAGAGGGGAAAACAAACACTGACCTCTGGGCTGCATTTATGAGCATTAAAATGTTTCCATTCTGAAGTGTAGCTTTGAATACATTCTTCATATTTGCCTTTCCAGATTAGTTTAAGATTTTGAAAATTGAGTGTATCATGGTTTTAAGTATATTTTAAAATATAGAGTTAGTTTGCTTTTAGGATTGGATATGGGCTTTCTTGGTGGCTCAGACAGTAAAGAATCTTTCTGCAATGCAGGAGACCTGGGTTTGATCCCTAGGTTGGGAAGTTCCTTTGGAGATGGGAATGGCTACCCACTCCAATATTCTTGCCTGGAGAATTCCACTGACAGAGGAGCCTGTGGGCTACAGTCCATGGGGTTGCAAAGAGTCAGACATGATTGAGTGGCTAATACTTTCACATATGCTTTTTAAAACAAAAAGGATGTGTGCTTTCCAGGATTCCAATACCCTGTAGAATTTAGCCTGAGTTTCTTAGGATTTTCACTGTCTGGCCACTATGTCACACCCTAGTCTATGTCCCGACACAGGGTACAACATTTGCCAGGTACTGTTGTCTGTACCAGCAATGTCTACAACCTGTTGTTAGACTCTGGAGTATTTTCATCTGTAAGTAATAGCAGAGGAGCTTACTGGCTCAAATAAAACAGCAAAAATCACACCTTGGCTCAACAGCTCAAGTATCAGGGCAGTCATTTTAATAATCATCCTTGACTGTTCCTCATATAGCAGTATGGCTGCTGTGGCTCTAGCCATCACATCACCTTTCAGCAGGAACACACAGATAAATTTGTTCACTTTTCAGCACTTTCCAGGCTCTTTAAAGTGATCTTCACAGAAGGAAGACATTAGGAAAGGGCAGCTGAGCCCTTCAACTTTTCAATTGTTTTGAAAAATATGTATATATTTGAGAAAAATATATAAAATATTTTTAAATCTCTTAAGTGGAGAAGGAAAATCCTTTGCATATGAATCTTGGGAAACAGATTGTCAGATTTTTTTATTAATTTTTTTTAGGACTTTTGCAATACATTTTGCTCACCCTTTTGGAAGTTGATAAAAAACATTTGATTACCAATTATGCTTATGAACAGATTTGGGCTACTTTTTTTTTTTTTTCTGCTATCAAGACCATCCTTGATATGGATACATTCTCTAGAAAATGTAGCACTGGGAGAGAGGTGAAAGTGTGATGGACAAGCCTATACTCAGGGCCTTCCAGGTAAAGGACCTCTAACAAATATAACTAACCCAAGAACAAAGACCTAGAGACTCTGTCTGCTCTTTGTTGCATACATCCTTAAGATTTCAGTGAAGCCAGGGTTCTTGGATAATACATAAATCACAGGAAAGAAATTATTTTTTTTTGAGTCTAATCTTGGAAATAATAGACCATGATTTCACTAAATCACTGCTTTGTATATATCAAGTGGCAGCACCACCTTTAGATCAGGGTCAGGGTGCCACTGTAAGGACAAGAATCTCCCACTCACACAGGCCAGGTAGGTGCCCAAGGCCACACCTACAGACTAGACGATGTGGTCCATCTATACAATGGTACATTATTCAAACTTTAAAAAGGAAGGCAATTCTAACACCTGCCATGAAACTTGAGGACATTACATTAAGTGAAATAATCCAGACTCAGAAAGATAGTACTGCATGATTCCACTTATATGAGGGGCTTCTCTGGTAGCTCAGGCAGTAAAGAATCTGCCTTCAAGGCGGGAGACCTGGGTTTGATCCTTGAGTTGGGAAGTTCCCCTGGGGAAGGGCATGGCGACTCTCTCCAGTATTTTTGCCTTTAGAATCGCCAAGGACAGAGGAGCCTGGCAGGCTACAGTCCACGGTGTTGCACAGTCGAACATGACTGAACGACTAAGCATAGCACAGAGTCAAACTCATGGAGACAGCAAGTAGATTAGAGACGGCAGGAGGATGGGGAGTTACTCATCATGGGTACATACATTTTCAGTTGAGCAAAATGAACGAACGAATGAATGTCCGAGATCAGCTGGACACCATTGTCGCCTATAGTCCACGATACTGATTGTATACATAAACATTTGTTCAGAGGGGAGAACTCATTTTAAGTGTCCTTGCCACAATAAAAGTAAAATTAAAAAAGGAAGAGTAAGAAACATAGCCTGGCCTGATTCTGAGGCGCTTGGTGTTTTGCTTTGCCCTGTCTCCCACAGGCATCACCACCCATGGGTGCCAGTGCAGGGAGCTGTGCTCTCTCTGGAAGTTTAAAGAGTAGAGACTTCAATTCTACCCTCTGTCTTGGCCACCATGCCTGCCATTGGACCTTGCCTAGCCTGGACCCTTATGCAGCATTCTGGGAGGACCGCAGAGAGGACTCTCAGGCCCTTTTCACAAGAGGCTGCCTGCAGCTCTGTCTTTCCCTAGACTTGAGGCTTAGGCCAAGGAAACAGCACAGTCTGCGGTGGGAGATGGGGCAACAGAGGCACACAGGGAACACTGATGTCCATTAATGTGCGTGCTTAGGTGGCTCAGTTGTGTCCGACTCTTTGTGAACCCATGGACTGTAACCTGTCAGGCTACTTTGTCCATGGGATTCTCCAGGCAAGAATACTGGGGTGGGTAGCTATTCCCTTCTCCAGGAGATCTTCCCCATCCAGGGATCGAACTCAGGTCTCCTGCATTGCAGGTGAATTCTTTACTGGCTGGGACACTGGGGAAGCTCCGATGTGTATTTAAGTCATTTCTAATTTCACCTGCGTGGGGTCATTGAGATCAAAGAAAACTGTCATGTGGGACATCTCATACTAAAATTGCTCATTGTTGGGACTTCCCTCGTGGTCTGGTGGTTAAGACTTCACCTTCCAATGCAGGGGCTGTGTTTCGATCCCTGGATATTGTAACAAATTCAATAAAGACTTCAAAAATGGTCTACATTGAAAAAGCAACTTAAAAAATAAAATTTTTCATTGTTTATCTGAAATAAGTTATAAGTCTCTAAGTTACATACCTCTTTAATTTTATTTCCCTCATGATTTGACTTCCCTTATCAGTTAATTGTTTTGCAGAATTTACTTAGAAAATCCATTTAACAGCAGTTATTGCTGCTTTCCGCTTCCATTGCAATGCACCTTCTACAGCAGCCACATGTCCCTTGACTATCAGTGAGAAGACGTGCTCAATGTCAGCCCTGTGAGCAGCTCTGCCGAGCTTGTGCTGTCAGGAAGTCAGCAGCTCTGAGAACTGTGCAGTGAATTTGAATTCTGTAACTGCATCATACCACCTTAGCTATTAGAATTTACTTTTCTATCTTTCGGATTCTACTGCTTCTCTCATTCAACTTTTTAAAATGTTGTTCACACACACACACACACACACACACACACACACACACACCCCACAGGAGCACTACAGTCCATTTCTGCTCCCTTCCTCTCTGACACTAGAGTGATGTTCTACTCCTCCCTACATGGGGAAGGGCGTTTGCCAACATCCACATAAAAGAGAAGAGTGCTCAAGGGGATGAAATCCATTTCAAACGTGGTCACAGCAAGTGCCTTAGTAATGATCTATTTTGAGTCAGAATTTCCTTTTTTGTTCATAATTAACATCCCTTTGAAGAAGGGCATTGACACTTGAAGGAATAAATAGTTCTTCAATTTGTTCTAGCAAATTCAACAAGTTTCTTATTAAAGGAATGCTTCTGTAACACTGCTGGCTTCTCTGTCAATTTGCATAATCCTGTTGCTAAAGGGATGCTCAAAACTCTGAACAGCAAACAAGTAGACTTCCTTCAGTAAAGTATTTACAGAACCAACATGAATTTTGGGGTCTTTCTTCAGAACTGAAGTATGATCTCTTTTAAAAAACATTTATGTTTAATTGGAGGATAACTGCTTTACAATATTGTATTGGTTTCTGCTATGTATCCATATGAAGCAGCCGTGCTACCGCCACCAAGTCCCTTCAGTCGTGTCCTACTCTATGTGACTCCGTAGATGGCAGCCCATCAGGCTCCTCTGTCCCAGGGATTCTCCAGGCAAGAGTACTGAAGTGGGATGCCATTGCCTTCTCCAAAGAAGCAGCCATAGGTATACGTATGTCTGTCCCCTCCCTTTTGAATCTCCCTTCCACCTCCCACCCCACCCCACCCCTCTGGGTTGTCACAGAGCACTGGATTTGAGCTCCCTGCATCATCATACAGCAAGTTCCCCCTGGCTATCTAATTATACATACAGGAATGTATATGTTTCAATGCTTCTCTCTCAGTTTGTCCCACCCTCTCCTTCCTCTGCTGTGTCCACAAGTCTGTTCTCTAAGTCTGCATCTCCATTGCTGCCCTTCAAGTAGGTTCATCAGTACCATCTTTCTAGATTCCATATATATGCATTAATATATGATATTTGTTTTTCTCTTTCTGACTTACTTCAATGTATAATAGGCTCTAGGTTCATCTACCTCATTAGAACTGAGTCAAACGTGTTCCTCTTTTTGGCTGAGAAATATTCCATTGTATCTCTGCACCACAGTCTTTTTATCCATTCACTTGTTGATGGACATCTAGTTTGTTTCCATGTCCTAGCTATTACACATAATGCTGCAATGAACATTGGGGTACATATGTTTTTTTCAATTGTGGTTTCCTCAGGATATATGCCCAGTAGTGGTATTGTTGGTTTTCCCAGGTGGTGCTAGTGGTAAAGAACCCACCTGCAATGCAGGAGACACAAGAGACATGGGTTCGATCCCTGGGTCAGGAAGATCTTCTGGAGAAGAGAATGGCAATCCACTCCAGTATCCTTGCCTAGAGAATCCCATGGACAGAGGAGCCTGGTAGGCTACATACAGTTCATGGGGTCGCACAGAGTCAGACAGGACTGAAGCAAATTGGCATGCATATGTGCACGGGATTGTTGGGTCACACGGTAGTTTTATTCCTAATTATTTTCTTTAAGGAATTTCCATACTGTTCTTCATAGTGGCTGTATCAGTTTGCGTTCCCATCAACAATGCAAGAGGGTTTCCTTTTCTCCATGCTCTCTCCAGCAAGTATTGTTTGTAGACTTTTTGATGATGGCCATTTTGGCTGGTGTGAGGTGAAACCTAATTGTAGTTTGAATTTGCATTTCTCTAACAATGAGTGATGTTGAGCATCTTTTCATGGTTTACTAGCCATCTGTATGTCTCCTTTAGAGAAATATCTGTTTAAGTCTTCTGCTTACTTTTTGATTGGGTTGTTTGTTTTTCTGGTATTGAGCTGAATGAGAAGCTTACATATTTTGGATATTAATCCTTAGACAGTTCTTTCATTTGCTATTATTTTCTCCCATTCTGAAGGTTGTCTTTTCATCTTGTTCATAGTTTCTTTTGCTATGCAAAAGCTAGAAGTATGATTTCAATGCTTCAAGTAAACTGAAGATTCTACTGCATCTGCTAAAGAACATGAGAGAATGGAGGAACACAACTTAGTGGCCAGAAAATCACCCAAGTCCTTCAATTGCTCAGTTTGAATCATACAAACGCTGAAATTAGAGAACCATTTCATGCCAGTGGCTTTGATGTCCATAGAAAGGACCTCAGATGCTGTCTGAGAAGCGTAACACAGGATCTGGGAAAGAGAGCCCACACCTTCCATGGAATCCTTCATGCCCTGCTTCAACTTCGAATAAGTGTTGCATCTTTATGCAAATATTCCCCAAATGTGTTTGTGTATGATCTAAAAGCAGTGCAATTTTATTCATTAACTCCTAACTCAATAAGAGAAACACTGCATAAATTCACCATCATTATTCAAGACTCCACTGGAAGAGCTTTTAGACTCAGTAGACTTAGAAGCAAGATTTTTCAGGAGAAAAAATAATTGCACAAGCCAAGGGAAATTTTTTTATTCATCGCGATGACTTGTGTCTGTAGCTGTGCTGTAAAAAGCTGATGCACTGAGATCTTTGATCATCTATGCAATGTCAATGGAGTGGTTATATTTTTGTCAGCGCAGGAGATTGTGTGCCGGCACTTGAGAATTTGCTTCAATGTTGAAATCAGAAAATACTTCTGGCAGCAGCACAGTGAGACAGTCATCTAAGTTGAAGGACTGATGGCTGTGTGTAGAGTGGGAGTCATTACAGCTTCTGCTGCGATCATCTGAGCTTCTTCATATGAAATTCTGTTAAACATAAAAAAAGTTATGTTATTACATTCTTTGGTGCTCGTTGAGGAAACCATACATCTCTATACTTAACTGCTAGCCCCTGCTGGGTTTATGTCTGACTTGTGTCCTGAACAAGGAGCTTCAAGAAAACTTTTAATTCTGCTTAGTAAATGTCCAATGTCCAAAAAGCTGATCAGGAAATTTGCACTTGCATTTTGACATTTGGGGCTCATCTGCACAAATAAAGTATAAATAATAGGAACCATGGCAAGAATCAAAAAGACTGAGTTAGGAAGCAGGAAATGGCAACCCACTTCAATATTCTTGCCTGGAAAATTACATGGACGGAGGAGCCTGCTGGCCTCAGTTCATGGGGTCACAGGGTCGGACACAGCTAAGCACACATATACACAATGTATAATATATAACTTTTTCCTGCTGTGTAAAGCAAATAAAGATCTTTCTCAAAATATAGCTTAAATTAAGTAAGAAAAAGACTGAGTTAGATAATTTCACAGCTGCCCGGACACACCTGCCCCTACCAAGTCCAAACCCATGACTGACCATAAGTGAGGATAGAACCAATGAAATTGATTCTGAACTTGTGAATTGGAAAGAAATGAAACCTATTGCAAAAAAATGGAACTTTCGATTTGCCTGCCAGGAGAGCTAGATTTATAGGGCTCAGGTTCCCTCTATCAAAGCTCAGTTCACCTGACTGAAAGTTTCAGGAGCTTGGCACTCAGGACTGTGGCCTTGAGAAGCCCCAGTGCTCAGGACTGGTCCCTGGCTGGGGGCTGGTGCTGATGGGCGGGCTGACTGTCAGGGCAGGGCTTTGTCCTGGCTGCATCTCAGAGGCTCCAACATCACTGACTTGTGTGAAAAATGAATGCTTTCCATTTTCAGCACTGCCCCTCCCCGCAACCCCATCCCATCCTTGGGAGAGGCCCTCAGGGATCCCCAGACCTTCATCTGTGGAGGTCTGGCTTTCTGCTTCTGAGCCCCTATGTGATTCTGGCCCCAATTACTGTGATGGCAAATTAGCTCTAACTGCCAATTTTTTTTTTTTTGTAATTTATCGATAAAAACTGAATATGGATCATTTAGGGCATCCTGACAAAGGTAGAAGAGGAAGCAGGGAAAACCATGAAATACAGGTCATATCTTGTAGATGCAGAATGTCTGGCTACCCTAATTTAAGATTCTCTGGAGAGAAAGTGGGTCATAGCATTTTTCCCCTCCCTCACTATTTTAAGATAGGTGTGAGGTTTGACAGTGAGACAGGCTCTGCTTCAGATCCTGACCCTTGTCAGACCTGATGGGAGGGCTCCGTGTCACTGACTGTGTGGTGGGGACTTTGTTGAAGCCGTTGCAGGGAAAAGGAATGAGGCCAAAGAGCCTGGCTTGGGGGCTCCGTTCACCAGCCATAGGCCACCAGGTCACAGCCACAGCCCCGGGTCCCTGTGGGTGTGCCCAGGGTCACCAGTGCCCCTCTGGACTCTCGTCTTTGCCCTGGAAGTCTCAGCCAGAAGACGCGTTGTGGCAGGTGGTGATGGGCAGATGTTTCCCAGAGTTTCTACAAAACCCATCAGACTTTGTAAGAGAGTTTGGGGACAAGAGTGGTTTCATAGCAAATATGCCAAATAAAAAGCATTCACTTCTCCAGGAAGATCTGTCAGAATGTGATGAGAAAGGCATTCACTTGGGAACAGAAACAAAAAGAATACAATGCATGGAAGAATGAGATTAATTAGAGCTGCACCAACTACTAGGGACCTTCTGCAAGGTGTCAGAAGGGAAGAAAGCCATGTGGAAGGGATGTGTCACATGTTCGAGGGCAAGCAGGAAGAATACTGCAAAATGTGATTGTTCTCTCTGAATTAATCTGTGGATTTAATGCAAATCCAACCCTTTAAATATCTTAAAGGATTTGGGAATGAATGAAACATTTGAGAAAAAATTCCTAAAGATAAAGGGAAAGCATATGTGCAAGATTATCAAAGGTTCTGAAACAAAACAGAATTCAAGCTGTTTAACATAGTTCTGCTAAGCTAAAATCCATAAAACAATATATAAGCAAAAGTATAGACACACAGATCAAAGGAGAATGAAAACACACCAGTGCTTGAAACTCACAAGATAGGAGATGTTTCTAAGGAAGGGATAGAAGGATTTGTTAATGAATGTCCAAAAGGAACCTGGTGGGCTGCAGTCCATGGGGTGGCAAAGAGTCGGACATGACTTAGCGACTGAGCATGAATGCGTACCCTTAAACCAAATGAATAGCAATCTTCAGGGGGAACATATTGGATCTATACCTTCCATTGTGTGCTAAAATCAAATTAAAGTAAATTAAAGCATTCAATGAAAAAAATCAGATTTGTAAAACTAGCAGAAAACATAAAATTATATTATCATGGAAGATGATCTTTTCTTCAGTTTTAAAGCAGTGGGAGAAATCACAGAGGAAAAATTAGATTCTTAATGTAAAAATGTTAAACTTTGATATCACTGAAGAAAAATACCCAAAGTCAAAGGGACAGAAGCTGATTGTTGAAAATACGCACAGTCTACAGATTTCCTGCAGCAAATGAGAGCTAGGAGCTTGGGAGCTTGGGTCAGGTAGGTTTGTTTGGAATCTCTCCCCAGGGAATTTCCTGAGGCTGAGTTTCTCCACCACTTTCAGAGGAATAATAATCCTGCTTTGTTAGAATCATAGAAGAAATGATCACCGGTAAAGGATGTATCTGGCATAGAGATGCTAAAAGTGATAACTCTCACAGACATAGAGTGTCTGATACATAAAGCCTCCACTGACACTTTTACAAAAGAAACAGTAACCCCACAGATGGCTAGAGAAAGAATTTGAAGAGACAAAATCATCCTTTCCCTATTTATCCCTCTATTTAAATTCTTACTCCTTCATCTATTTAGAAAAGAAAAATAAAAATAGTAGACAATCATCGAATAAATTAATCAACTCCTTTAGGATTTCTCAATGTCCAAATTAAAGCATCTTTGATTCCTTTAATCCAATTCAAAAATTTTAAAGAAGTATTGACGGATCAAACAGGTAAATACTCGATGTTTACAGAGAAGACATCGAAATGGCCATTCCATCGTCCCTTCTTGTGAACTATCATAAGAAAGGACAGAGCATCCACAGCTGGACACAGTGCCCAGAAATCTCCAAGGATAGGGTCGTGTTTTGGGCACAACGATGTGTTGTCCTGACCCTGCAGGGCTTGCTGCCTGGTGAGTAAGGCAAGGGAAATACCATGTTAACAAGGAGGCTTAGTCCTTTTGGTAAAAATAAGGGGGAAATATCCCCTCTCTTTCCTTAGAGACCTTCTTTAGGAAACTTGCAATTCTAAGTTCCTCTCTGCCCCTTGAAAACGTATGGCTATCTGTTTACAAGCAAAATAAGTAGGTCTCCAGTTTCGTACCCAGGAGGGTCTTTCTCAAGGATCTGGAGCCATCTTTTTGGAAAGACAACCTCCGGGAGAGATGGCGCCTTGTCTCCCAGTGTATGTGTGAGTGTTAGTGTTCCAGTAACCTTGGTGAGTGCCTGGTCCCAGGTTGAAAAACCACTCCTGTCATAAGGAGAAGAGATGTTTGTTTTTCCTTTGTCTAAAACTGATCAACAAGCCCAGGTGGTCACCCCAATTACCGGGCGAATGTAGGATGAACTCTGTGTGACAAATGGTGCTGTCAAGTCTCTTACCTGAGAACTAGTTCTGTTTATCTTGGAAACAGTGGGGAGCGGGTTGTGTCTGCTTAGCGTCCGAAATAAGAAATATTTTCCTGTCTCTGCAGTCTCTTAGCAGGTTGCCTGGGATACATGTCACCTTCTGTTTTATTGCTTCCTCAATAATACTAGTGTTTTCTTTGCTTCCTTTCCGAAGAGGTTTCCTGGATTGGGAGAAGCTTTTCATTTGCAATCATATTTTCCCAACAGCTTGCAATGGTGTTGGGAGGGGACCATGGCTGCAAAATGCTGAGCACAGGTGGACTGACTGGTAACCAAACCCTCCTGGTGCCTAGTCAGTAAAGTGAGGAGCTCTAGGTGTTATTGTGAGAATTCAATACTATATGTAAAATCCAGAGGCTCAGTCTATGCTCAGGGCTCTGGTTTTCCCATCACTTCCACCCTGGTGTAGAAGTAAAGAAATAGGAAGCATGCAGAAGAGGTGACTGGTTGAACACTGCAGTGATGAGAGGTTCGGCCTGTGCTGACCTCAGCCTTCAAGGGGGATCTGAAGAACTAGAGCATCCCCCCAACACCCCAGCCTGGCCTAATTGGCCAGCATTTTATTGTCCAAAGAAACTTGGCTCTTTGAACATTCAAATGCTGATTTTGCACATTTAGAAATCTTGGTTGAGAAACATCGAAACCTAAGTCCAAATTTCTGGGGTCATTGACTCACAAACTTCTAGGCCTCATGAAATGTGAGGGAGGCTGGTGGGACCAGATTTTCAGAGCCCAGGTGGTGTCTGGTTATGACCCAGAGCTCAGCCTTCTGTCATTTGAACTATTTCTCACCAATCCATCAGCTTCGAAGACGTGAAGGCCAGGCTTCAGTGCCTGAAAGCAATTCCTCCCTCTGTGATGACATCCAAGGGGGGACTTCAGGCCAGCTCCTGGATTTCTCACTCCTGAAGCTTCACAAATGACCCAAGTGAAACCAAAGCCAGGGAACCTTTGGAACTCCCAAAGTAGAGAAAAGTGCATGAGTCACATGTGGCACAGGATTTCTGCAAGATGTGTGGGACCAGACCAAAGGCTGGGGCCTGTGTCCTGGGAAGTGAGCGATGGAAGACCCGCCGGAAGCCTGTCATGGGGGGCCAGGGTGGAGGGCTGGGGGCCTAGCTGGGCATGGGAACAGGGCTGTGCTGCCAAACAGCAATTGGTAGAAAATGCATCTGCCTAGACTGCTGAAAAAATAATATGGAGTCTATTGAAGGAGGCTTTTCAAATAAAAGACTGCAGCAATCATAGCTTCTAAGAGATAAAAGTGCAGCATCTTTGTGAGAAGGAAACAGCAGTCTGTGTTCAGTGCTTTTAGGGAAATTAGGGGCAAGGGGATAAAAATGGAATAATAAAGACTTTTGAGAAGACAACAGGGACAAAAGGTAAAAGAAGGACTATGAGATAATTAATATTTGCTTGTCCAGGTCTTCTTGCGGCTCCAGGGCCTCACCTGCCCCCACCTGCACCCACAGCCATGCACACCTGTAATAGGTAGTCCTCAGGAGCACCCACTTTTCCCAGGGTAAGGAAACCGGGCCCTTTCTTGTTGGTGAGTGGCCCCTAAAAATACAATGATGCTGGGGCAGGCTCAGCAGGGCCCAGAGTGTGGACATGTGCAGATTCTGCAGACCTGGGACTTGCCCAGGACCAGCACATTTACTTGCTCATATTTCTTTCTGTCTCATTAGGTGCCTCCCAGCTCCTCTTGCCCAGGGAAGGGGCCACTGTCCCCCTTTCCCAGCTTCCTGGATTTCTGCCAGCTCCTCTGGGAAGCGGGGAGCAGCTTCACCTCTGGAGGGGACACAATCCAGATGGAGTAGAAGGTGAGGGTTCGGGGGGCTCGTCTTGCTAGCAGGTGTCAGCTGTGCAGACGCTGCTCTGTCCATGGCTCTCGTTCTCATCCTTCTCAACGTTTTCTCACTCTTTCCTTCCCTCAGCTCCCTTAGCTGCAAATACATATTATTGATTTAAAGAAGTCATTTGAAGAAGCAAAAAGTGTGTGCCCTTGTGCACAGGCAGGGTAGTCCCTTAGGACGCAGCCATGAGTCCCATACACTGAGCCCATATTAACTTATCTCTTCCCCCAGAAAACTAAACTCTGTGAAGACAATGCTTATCTGTGCCAGTGTAGACAAGGAAGGAGGGGATATTTGAATGAATGAATGAACGAATGAATAGCATGCTCAGTTGTTAGCCCTACCCCACCTTCATGTGGACCACGGAGGCTGACTCTAGCCTTTTGTTGGTGTATATGACATGCTAGTGAGTTCCTAGGGATAAACACCCCGAAATGGCATTTGCTCTGAGCTCCTGGGGGGTCTTATGGCTTTGGCCCCAGCAGGATATGCAAACAGGCCAATGAGACTAGGGTCAGAGCTCATGCCCCTGTTGCAAGCCCACCCAATACTGCAGCCCCCACCAAGTGCACACCAGAATCTGGGTTCTCTTGTGAGAGTAAAGGCAACCTGTCCCCTACCCCTTCACTGCAGCGTTCTCTGTTGGGTTGTATGAGAACATTCTGAACTGCATTTGCCAAACTTCAGTTAAACAGAAAGCAGGGTGGCCCAGCCTGCTCATGGCCACAAGCTGTGTTCTCAGCACTGGGCCTGCAGTTCTGCACTTGGCTGACCATTCCAGCTCTCATGGGACTCCTCTCCAAGAGGGAGAGGGTATCTGCAGGGAACCTAGGATTTCTGAGGGGACCAGTACCCTAGAACCCAGGAGAGGGAACTCATCAGATCCTGTACCAGTTGCAGGAGAGGGGCAGCCAACATGAGATGGCTTCAGTTCCAGACTGAGATGTGTCATCGAAGGGGGATGGGAAGCCACCAGGGGCTGTGAAGCAGGAAGAGACATCATCATGTCTTATTTTTTAAGGAAGATCTTCTGGATAAGACAGCGTTGGAAATCTGGCTGGGTGCAGGCATGGTGGGGATGCAGGAAGGGAGCAAGCTTATTGGATGTGATGAGTGGGTGCTCCAATGTGAAAACCATGTCTTGTGATGCCCTTCAAGGGTTGCTGAAATGAGTTCTCCATGGGAACATTGAACTTTGACTCAAGGGCTCACTGCCCTGGGCTTCCCCATGGTTCTTACACAAAAGTGAGACAGGCCCATCCATCTCTGTCCAGAGAGGCCTGGAGGATGATGCACCCTGTTTAAGCAAAGTGGGAAACCCCTGTATGTCAGGCATTGGCAAGACGCAAGGGTAGTTCAGTGTCTGATAGGAGTGGGGAAGGACCGCCCTGATGTTGGTGGCTGCCCACCTTCCCTGGGCCGAGGTCTGTGCTAGGCCACCCCGTTCCTTCAGGAAGCCCCTCTTCATGTGTCTGCTTCCCCTCCCGTTACCTGGGACCTGCTTCCAGAGAGGCCTTCACGGGGTCCCCTCCCATCTCCCATGGCCTCGCAGAGTGCCCTGCTCAAAGTGGGGAACACAGCAAGCTTTCATCAAGTTGGGCTGAACTCTGCAGCCATGTCACTGAATCCCCCAGAAACTCTGTCTCCAAATCTCCTCTGCCTCTGGGGTCCTAGGAGAGAACTGTTTTTAGTGAGTCTTTTGTTTCCTAAGATGAATAAATGTGAAAGCCGAGTGGGAGTCTGTCTAGTCAAGATATACTTGGAAGTGCTCCTTCTAATCTATGTAACTCACCCCGTCTATTTGGGGAGGGATGCCTGCCAGCTCCTTCTGCTCAACCCACTCCCCCCAATCCTGGAGAAAGCAGACATGTGGCAGGAAGCCTCAACCAGGGGGCTGGGCCTCCCCCTGTGAAGGCACCACCCGCTTAGCACCACGGTCCTGCCTTGTACTTGTCCATCTTTTAAATAAACCTCTCAGAGACTCCTGGCCCTGAGGGGCCTCCAGACATCCACTCACTCAGGCCACAGATTTTACACATTTTCACAAATGTGTGGTCCACTGAGTGACACAGATTACCTGCAGACCCACAAAGACAGAGGCGTTTGTGGTATGCTGTCCTGCATTATTTAATGTTCCTGACACCATGGTTCATCTGAGAAATGCCTTCTGGGACAATTCCTCTCCCTGACTGAGTCTGACCAGTCTCCTCTGAGCCACTTCTCCACCAGGTCTCAACCTTGAGCTTTCTGTTCTTCCTGCCAGAGCTGTTCATAGCAGGAACTCTGCTAACCCTGTGTGAGAGAGGCCCCTTGACAACTGATCAAATGTCTTATCTCCCACCCTCTCCGGGTGATGTCTGATCATCCTGGCCTGCCCTCAGCAAGAATCCTGGGAAGTTGGTTTAGCCTGAATCATCCTCCCAACCCCTGACATCTCCTCGTAGTGATTTTCCATCCACTGCCCAAACTGCTCCTTGGCTGTAAACCCACATTTGCCTGTGCTGTATTGGGTGTTGAGCTCAGTTCTATATTGAGGTCTCCTTTCCCTAATAAGACTTCCCTAGTGGCTCAGATGGTAAAGCATCTGCCTATAATGCAGGAGACCTGGGTTCGACCCTTGGGTTGGGAGAAGGATTTCTTCTTCCCCTGGAGAAGAAAATGGCAACCCAATCCAGCATTCTTGCCTCAAAAATCCCATGGATGGAGGAGCCTAGTCGGCTACAGTCCATGGGGTCGCAAAGGACATGACTGAGCGACTTCACTTCTTCTCATTTCCCTAATGCAACAGTTCCTGGGTAAAATCCATTTTTACTTCTTTTACTACTATCTGGTTTTGGTTCTTCCTAACAGCCAGTGGAAGAGAAGTTTTATCCTCTGAGCAAATGCAAAGATGCCTCTTTGCTCACAAGGATAGGAAGTTTGAGAGTTTGAGAGTTCTGACACAATTCTCTGACCCCAGCTGGGTGTCCCATAAAAAAGTGAAAGTAGCTCAGTTGTATCTACTCTTTGCGACCCTGTGGACTATAGCCCACCAGACTCCTCTGTCCATGGTATTCTCCAGGCAAGAATACTGGAGTGGGTTGCTACACTCTCCTTCAGGGGATCTGCCCAACCCAGGGATCAAACCCAGGTCTCTTGCATTGCAGGCAGATTCTTTATCATCTAACCCACCAGGGAAGGCTGGTGCAGGGTGTCCCATGCTTCAGTTCAAATCTGACAGCAACTCCCTGGAGTCAGAGCAGACCGCTTAGGTTAGGGGCAAGGTCCCCAAGGAGATGCCTCACCTCAGACACCAGCCACCCAGTGGGGTCCCCACTTCTGACCGCTGACTACTGATTCAGGGGCCATAAGCCCCTCAGGTTGGATGATTTGCTGGCACAACACACAGAACTCAGGAAGGCACCGTACTTGGCAATCACGGATTTATCTGGAGGGATATGGAGAAATGGCCAGAGGAAGAGCACCACAGAGCCATGTGGGAGGGTTCCCAAGTAATGGACCCTCTATCACGTGAGATGAGAGTGCACTGCCCTCCTGGCACATCAGTGTGCTCAACCCCAACCCAGTGGGGTTTCCTGTTCACCACACAAGCAGTCGAACCCGCTTATAAACTCGTGTGACCTGTGTGCAGCTGTGTGAATTGTGTAGTACAGAGTTTGCTCTCACTACATGATGTGTGTGGCCACCACTAATGCTGACAGTGCCATGTGCCCTTCTTTAAGAGCAGTGACCACCGCAGCGCCACCGAGATCCTGACTGGCTGATAAGTCTTGCCACATTCGGAAAGGATGGAGGAACTGGGAGCACTGCCCCTGGAGATTCCTTAGACATCAGGTTCTATACCAGAAAAGGGAATAGAGACATTTCAGCAGCCTCCAGTGGGATCAGAGGGTGGAAGCCACAGGGAGGCAGGCTTTGGTCCAACTGCAGGAACACTAATGCTTTCTAATAGAGCTGCTCTGTGGCTGGGCTGGAGGAAGCACAAGCTGGAATCAAGATTGCTGGGAGAAATATCAATAACCTCAGATATGCAGATGACACCACCCTGATGGCAGAAAGTGAAGAGGAGCTAAAGAGCCTCTTGATGAAAGTGAAAGAGGAGAGTGAAAAAGTTGGTTTAAAACTCAACATTCATGTGTTTGTTAGCCATTTTTATATCTTCCTTGGAGAAATGTCTGTTAAGTTCTTTGGCCCACTTTTTAATTTGGTTGTTTATTTTTCTAGAATGGAGCTGCAGGAGTTGTTTGTAAATTTTTGAGATTAATTGTTTGTCTGTTGCTTCATTGGCTATTATTTTCTCCCATTCTGAAGGCTGTCTTTTCACCTTGCTTATAGTTTCCTTTGTTGTGCAAAAGCTTTTAATTTTAATTAGGTCCCATTTGTTTATTCGTGTTTTTATTTCCAATATTCTGGGAGGTGGGTCATGGAGTATCCCGCTTTGGATTATAGCAGAGAGTGTTTTGCCTATGTTATCCTCTAGGAGTTTTATAGTTTCTGGTCTTATGCTTAGATCTTTGATCCATTTTGAGTTTATCTTTGTGTATGGTGTTAGAAAGTGATCTAGTTTCATTCTTTTACAAGTGGCTGTCCAGTTTTCCCAGCACCACTTGTTAAAGAGGTTGTCTTTTCTCCATTGTATATTCTTGCCTCCTTTGTCAAAGATAAGGTGTCCATAGATGCATGGATTTATCTCTGGGCTTTCTATTCTGTTCCATTGATCTATGTTTCTGTCTTTGTGCCAGTACCATACTGTCTTAATGACTGTGGATTTGTAGTATAGCCTAAAGTCAGATATAAAAATGGCTAACAAACACATGAAAAGATGCTCAACATCACTCATTATCAGAGAAATGCAAATCAAAACCACAATGAGGTACCACTTTACACCAGTCAGAATGGCTGCCATCCAAAAGTCTACAAGCAATAAATGCTGGAGAGGATGTGGAGAAAAGGGAACCCTCTTACACTGTTGGTGGGAATGCAAACTAGTACAGCCACTATGGAAAACAGTGTGGAGGTTCCTTAAAAAGCTGCAAATAGACCTGCCATATGACCCGGCAATCCCACTGCTGGGCATATACACCGAGGAAACCAGAATTGAAAGAGCCACGTGCACCCCAATGTTCATCGCTGCATTGTTTACAATAGCCAGGACATGGAAGCAACCTAGATGCCCATCAACTGATGAATGGATAAGAAAGCTGTGGTATATATACACAATGGAATATTACTCAGCATTAAAAAAAATTCATTTGAAGCAATTCTACTCAGATGGACGAAACTGGAGCCCATTATCCAGAGTGAAGTAAGCCAGAAGCAAAAACAACAATACAGTATATTAACACATATATATGGAATTTAGAAAGACAGTAATGAGAACCCAACATGGGAGACAACAAAAGGAACGCAGATGTATAGAATAGACTTGTGGACTTTGTGGATGAGGGTAAGGGTGGGATGAGATGGGAGAAGGGCATTGAAGCATGTTAATTGTCATGTGTCTAATCAATCGCCAGCCCAGGATTGATGCTCGGGACTGGTGCAGCGAGATTTCCCGGGGGGGAGGGAGGAGGGAGGGGGGACCCGGAGGGGAAGCATATGTAAACCCATGGTGATATCATAACAATGTATGGCTAAAACAATAATTAAAAAAAAAAAAATAAAACTCAACATTCAGAAAACTAAGATCATGGCATCCGGTCCCATCACTTCATGGCAGATAGATGGGGAAACAGTGGAAACAGTGGCTGACTTTATTTTTCTAAGCTCCAAAATCACTGCAGATGGTGACTGCAGCCATGAAACTAAAACAAAGGAAAGTTCCTTTTCCTTGGAAGGAAAGTTATGACCAACCTAGACAGCATATTAAAAAGCAGAGACATTACTTTGCCAACAAAGGAGCATCTAGTCAAGGCTATGGTTTTTCCAGTGGTCATGTATGGATGTGAGAGTTGTACTATAAAGAAAGCTGACTGCCGAAGAACTGATGCTTTTGAACTGTGGTGTTGGAAAAGACTTTTGAGAGTCCCTTGAACTGCAAGGAGATCCAACCAGTCCATCCTAAAGGAGATCAGTCCTGGCTGTTCATTGGAAGGACTGATGTTGAAGCTGAAACTCCAATACTTTGGCCACCTCATGCGAAGAGCTGACTCATTTGAAAAGACCCTGATGCTGGGAAAGATTAAGGGCAGGAGGAGAAGGGGACGACAGAGGATGAGATGGTTGGATGGTATCACCAACTCGATGGATGTGAGTCTGGGTGGACTCCAGGAATTGGTGATGGACAGGGAGGCCTGGCGTGCTGCGGTTCATGGGGTCGCAAAGAGTCAGACATGACTGAGCGACTGAACTGAACTGAACTGATGGCAGAATGGCCCCTGGTAATGAGGCGTTTTCCCAGGATAGAGAACTCAGGGAATTTTGGTGACCATCTGGCCAGCAGGCTGTAGGGAGGGGCTGTGCATTCATTGTGGTCATCCTCATTTGAGCTTCCATGACAGGACGTTCATAGACATCCCTTTGCTCTAAGTGGACTTGGAGATGCAGTTCACAGCAGCTCATGTCATTCAGAGGTTGTATAATATTGAGGATCTGTTTTATTTCTGTATGCTTTCAACTCACTTTTGTTATCTCATTTTATTCTTGAGTTTCTTAAGATTCCATATTATACATACTTTTAACTTTAAAGTTTTCCCGACATCCAACAAACCACCTGAATTCCATTAACGGTGAAAAACTTATCCTCAATTCTCCATGTTCAAAGATTTCCTTTGTTCTCTGGCCTCTTCCTCTTTTTTTCACAATCCCTAAGGAAGAATATATGAGATTACATTTTAATGTGATTAAAGCACAAGAAGGCAGCTGGTGGTTTTTTGGAGGTAATTATCACTGAAGTCAAGCCTAAATGGACGTCTGCATGACAAGTTGATACCAGCGAGGATTTTGTGTTTTGATTCTTGATTAGTGATTAACTGGTTTATTCATTTTCTGTGCCTTCACATGTTACTGTTAAACATGCCCACCCCACTCTTAACAATTTGATGGGGAAACTAGACTCCTGTCACTGGTTATAAATTTTACCTTACATTTCTTTTCATCTGAGCAAGGCCACACTCAATCTACCCTCAGTCTCCGGCAGATGTTTTGGGTGTGAAGGATGACTTGCTGGCTTTAGCAGTAAGTGACCAGAATAGCTCCACTCTGCCCAATCTCTTTCTTTTCTAGCCTAAATAGTGAAAGCGGGAGTTGCTCCGTCGCTTCAGACTCTATGCGACCCCATGGACAATAGCCCTCCAGGCTCTTCTGTCCATAGGGTTTTCCAGGCAAGAATACTGGGGTGGGTGGCCTTTCCCTTCTCCAGTGGATCTTCCCAATCCAGGAATCGAACCCAAGTCTCCTACATTGCAGGCAGATTTTTTACCATCTGGGAAGTCACCTGGAAAGCCAGCCCAATTGTGTGTTGCTGATTATTAATCGTGTGTCTCCATATTAATGAGCTTTAATCCTGAGTGCATACTGGCATATTTGGCTACTAGGTCACTTCTCTTGTTATTCTCAGGCCTTCTTTGCCAAAAATATCAATAAAATCTTTCTAGTACCACCAACCCTTTCCACTCTACACTCACACGCTACCTTTCTTTCTATATTTAGGAAGGTGGGTATACATTTACATCCTCTCTTTTCTATTTTCTCTACCCCATTCGCTGATTGATTATTAAACTAGAAAATCAATTTATTGATGAAATGATTATATCTATATAATCCTGAAAATTAGTCTAGTCCACATATTCCACTCTTCTTTCTAAGAAGTTTCTTTGGGTATCTCAATGACTTCTTTTTCCAAATAAACATTAAGAGGAAGTTGCCAACAACTCAAGAAAAATTATCTCATCACAACTTTCTTTGCAAATTTATTACACTTTCAAATGAAACACATCCATAGCACAGCCTTTGAGAAAGGTGGGCTGCACACTCAGCTATGTGGGGACAACTGGCTAACCATATAATAAAACTGGAATCTATGTCTTCTCATGACATTAAGACACACTTTATAAAAGATAAAGTAAAAATTAGGTGGAGTTCTGGTTCTGGGTAAGATGGAGCTAGGACACGCTGTGTGCCATGGAATGAGGTTATGAATCATGGACACAGCGCCTGAAGCATGGGCGTGAGACCCTGACAAGTAAATAATGATGGGTGGATTGGGGAGGTGGACAAGATTTTGAGGGACCGTTAAACCAGCACTTGCTTCCCGGTCTCTTTTCTTCTTCAGGGTCCACTGGGCTGAACTCAAGCTGGAGTGAGAACTGATGTGGCCAGAGCCTCAGGAAGAACTCTCCAGCAAGGGCTCTGAGAGAGGGAACAGACAGGGGTGAAATATTCTTCCTTCTCCCTTTTCTTTGGTTTGTCCACCCTCCAGCCCCCAGGCAGACCCTACCAGCTGAGGTGGTGGGTGGGGGGCGGCAGCAGCAGCAGCAGCAGCAGCAGGGTCCCCAGGTTCTCAAAGTGCTAGAGAAAGGAACTTTCTCCCCAATCGGAGGACCTGTTGTTCCAGGAAGGCAGGACGAGCTCCTCTTGCTGCTGATTTCTCCTTGGTTTCCAATCACTTGGCCCAGGAGGCAGGTGCTGACATGGGAAGTATAGGCGGAGAAGGGTAACTATAGCTCCAGGACTAACATGAAGGTCCACAGGGATCAGAAAGTTCCAAGGAGATCTCAGGAAAGAGGGAGGAAGCCATGTGGCTGCTGGTGAGCTTTATAAACTCCTGACTCCAAACAACACACCAGTGACTTTGAGACCTGAGCCAGGGCAAATACCACCTCAAGGCCCCAGGCTGGCCGAAAGGTAGTGTACGGGTAGGCAGATCTGGATAGTGGTGTAGAGCTTTTGACAATAGAATAGGCACTGAGCTCACAGCCCACAGAAGGTAGATTGAACCTGTGGCCTGAACCTGACCTAATGCCACGAGTTCAGGATATACTCCCAAATTTCTTAGCATACAAATAACCAGAAAAATGTCAGTTTGCACAGGAAAAAACTATCAACAGAAGTCAATGCCAAGTTGATTGCCAACCCAAGATGTCCATGGAATTCTCCAGGCAAAAATACTGGAGTGGGCAGCCATTCCCTTCTTCAGAGGATCGTCCTAATTCAGGGATTGAACCCAGGTCTCTTGCACTGTAGGTGGATTCTATAACATCTGAGCTGCTGGGGAAGACCCAAGATGACGGAGATGACTAAATTGTCAAAGACTTTAAACCTGTTACTATGAAGTTACTTTAAGAAGTAATAGCAAATAAGCTTGAAATAAATGGAAGGGTAGACAGTCTCAGAAAAGTAATGGAAAAATGGAAGGAGAACTAAATGGAAGTATGAACTTCAAGAATACAGTAGCCAAAATGTTTAAAAATGCCTAATGGAGATGAGAGAGTAGTCAGATTTTAACACTGCAGAAGAAAGTGGCTGAAAAAAGAAAGCAGTGCCCAAGTCTTAGTGACTTGTGGAGCACAAGCTGGAAGGGCTAACATTTGTGTACTGAGATTTTCAGAGAGAAGGAGAAAGAGAATGGTGCAGAAAATATATCTGAAGACATAATGGCTGAAAACTCCCCAAATGTGGCCTGAACCTACACATTTAAGAAGCAAAGCAAACTTCAAGAAGGGCAAACTCACAGAAATACAATGAAAACGTAAAGACACTAAACCAAAGAAAAAACCTTGAAAGCAGTCACTGAAAAATGATGCAGTGCCTATAGATAAGAGAAAAATGATTGAAGTGATTGTGGTAGATACCAAAAAGTGGAAAAACAATTTTGAAAGGAAATAAATGTCAATCCATAGTTCTAAGTTCGGGCAGAGAATATCCTTTAGGAAGGAAAGTAAAGCAAAGACATTCTCAAATGATGGAAAACTAAGAGTCCTAAATGCTAGTCAACTTCTCCCAAAAGAATTGCTCAAGAAAGTTACTTAGACAGGAGGGGAGTTTTTACTAGAGGGATATGGAACATCAGGAATGACAGGAGAGGAACAGAAATGGGAAGTATCTGGGCAAATGTAGTAACCTACAATTCTCTTGAATTCATTAAATTCTGTGACAACTGAAAGTAAAATATATAACACTGGTTGAAAGGGTTGTCAATTTATAGAGATGCAATTCATAGAAAGTGGTATAGAGGGGAAGGATAAAGGATTTTCTATGGTGGTAAAAATTCTATATTGCACTGGAAGTGATAAAATACTGATTCTAAGTGGAGTGGGAAAAGTTGAAGTGTGTGCACTGTAACCCAGACAGCAACCAATGCACCAAGTAGGTAAAAAGATATACACAGTCAGAACCCCAACAGAAACATTAAAATGGATTACTAAAAATGTTCAGATAATCAACATAAGGAGAAAAGGGGGAGCAGAAGGATAAAAAGTAGAGGAAACAAACAATCAAATGCTAGACTAAATCCAAAAGTAGCGACAATCACAATGCATGTAAGTAGTCTTAGCAAACCAGTTAAAAGAGAATGTCAGAATGGATGAAAAATATGACTCAATTCTATGCTACCTAGAAGAAACTTACTTCAAATATCATGATATAGTTAGGTTAAAAGTGAAGGGCTGGAAAAGGATACAGCTTACAGGCTCTGAATAGGAAAGATGAAATAGCTACATTACTTTCAAAGTAGACTTCAGAGCAAAAACCCTTACCCAGGAAAAGAGTGGTTTTCTTAATGATGAAAAAAGAGTCAGTTTACCAAGAAGTCATAGAAATCCTAAATATCTGTGTACCTAAAAGAAAGATTAAAAATACATGGAATGAAACTCCTACCCCTTGTTATAGCTAATAATTTTTAATATTAACATTAAACTTTCCCTGTTCAGTGTAGAGAGAGAAATCAAAAGCCAACAGAACTGAGAGGAGGAATAGGTCCAGGATTACAATGAAAGATTTCAATATTCCTATCTCTATAATTTATAAAACAAATAGACAGAAAATCAGCAAGAATATAGAAGAACTGAACAATGCAATCAACCAACTGGATCTAATTGACTTGTATAAAACACTCTACCACAACAGAATATATTAACACAAATTTTCAAGTGAGCATGGACCATCCATCACAATCAACCATCCCCTGTGTCATAATTAAACCTTGACAAATAAAAAAGAATTGAAATAATATTAAACAGATTTTCTCTTTATAACAGAATTAAACGAGAAATCAGAAAACAGAAAAGAGGAACATCTCCAAATACTAGGCAATAAAGCAGCATATTTTAAAATCATCTATGAGTCAAAGGGAAATTCTCAAAGAATATAGGAAAATGTTTTACACTGAACAAAATTGAAATTGTACCAGAATTTCTAGGATGCAGCTAAACTAGAATTTGGAAGGAAATTTATATCATTAAATGCTCATATTTAAAAAAAAGAGAGAAGAAGGTCTTGAATCAATAATCTGAGTTTTCACATTAGGAAAGAGCAAAATAAAACCAAAGAAAACATGTTCTAAATAGATATTTATGTCATTGGCAAAAACTTTGGTGTTTCCTTTACAATGTTTGTACTTGTGTACTTTCTCCCCAACTCTTTTCATATTGCATTGGTTAGAATGCCCAGGAAAAAATGCAAAATTTATCGGTGATAGCAAAAATTCTCATCTTAATCCAGATACTAATGGGTCTGCCTCCATTGTGTCACTAGGAAGTATTAAAATGATAGATGAGCATTTGAAATAGATTATTCTTTATTATGTCAAGCAGTGTTATTCTTCTATTACTAGTTCAATAAAATGTTTTAAAATTAAAAATGGGTATTTAATTTAATTTTATTTGTGTATTATTTATTTTGAATGGACACAGGTAAAGGGAACACAATTCCAATGGCCTTCATCTTCAAAAGATAGAGTGAATTTTTTTTTTTTTTTTACCTTAGGGGGAGAGGGAGGAAATAAATAAAAAGTAGATACGAATAGAGAAGGGATGATTATATTTTCAGTAGTTATTTTTTAAAAGATCATTATGATAAACTTTGTAGGCAAGTTTGGTAAAGTCCATTTGTTGCTAAAAGAATATATAAAAATATAAGAAATGTACAATTTCCTTTTAAGAAATTTTTAAATTGAAAGAAAATTTACATAAAAATCCCTAGCAAAAGTAATTGAAAATCCATTCTTAAAAACTATTGCAGTTGCATAATCTACATATTATAGTCTGCATAGTCTTAATATTTCAAAGGGTAATAAACTATATTAGTCTTCATCTCACGTTATTTCTCTGTTAAGTATTTTTACGGTAGATACAAGCAAGTTATAAAAATATCCCAAAAGAAAAACATGACTTCAGGGAGTTAGTTATATGGTATAAATAAGGAAAAGCCGACTGCTCCAGACCAGGGGTGCTTCCATTTCCTTTCCTGCCACTCTGTTGTCCATCATGTAGAAGGTAAGATAACTGTGGCAGAGTGCTGACTCACACGGACAAGGCTTATCTGTCACTCGGCTCCTTGGGACAGCCTGACCCATGAGGTGCAGGCACTTGGCTGTGACCTCAAAGAGGATGTGGTGTGTCTTAGTCAGTTCTGGTGGCCATAACAAAACACTACAGACGGGTGATTTAAACCACAGACATTCATCTCTGGACACTGGAAACCCAAGATTGAGGTGCTGGCCAACCGGATTCGAGGGTTTGCAAATAGCAGCAAGCTCACTGTGTCCTCACACAACAGAAAGAGAGAGAGAAGCGAGCTCTGTTGTCTCTTCCTCTTCTGTCTCTTCCACTAACCCCATCACAGGGCCCACCCTCATGCCCAAATCACCTAACCCTAATCACCTCCCAAAGTTCTGGCTTCCCAAACCATCACATGAAGTGTTAGGGTTTAACATATGAATTTTGTCCATAATATGGTGCCAGTCAGAATCAAGGCCCACCAGGAACTCAGAGTGTGGCCGACTCCCACTTCTACAGGTCTTGCACTGGCTAAGCCCTGAGCACTGGAGGAGCCTGGATGTCTGCCCTGGAGGCTTCGTGCTCTGGTCATTTACCACTCGCTTGAGGGCTGCCCTCTATGTATCTGCCGGGCCTCCTTTACACTTAAGATGTCCAGCATGGAGGCTGCATCATGACTTGTGAAGCATTTTGTCAAATCAGCTGGGATCAGCTGATTTCAAGTCAGTGATCATGCTATACGAACATGAGTAACTTGTTTTAAGAAAATTCTTAGGATATGGAGGTTTTCGTTTTTTGGGCTGTTAGAGAAAATGATCACAGATTTTGTGGCTTAAAATGATAGAAGCTTACTGGAGAAGTCAAGGCGTGGGCAGACCTGTGTGCCCTTCACAGGCGCCAGGAAACAATTCTTCCTGCCTCTTCCAGCTACTGATGGCTCCTGGTGTTCCTGGGCTTGTGGCCACATCATTCCAGTCTCTGCCTTCATCTTCATGTGGCCTTTGCTCTGTGTGTTCCCGGGTGTCCTCTCCTCTTCTTATCAGGACACTCATCCTTGGATCATCACCCTAAATCATCCTCCTAAATCCAGGATGATCTCATCTTGAGATCCTTAACTGAATTATATCTGCAAAGACCCTATTTCCAAATACAGTCTTATTCTGAGGTGCTGGGTGGACATGAATCTGGGGAACACTCTCCAACCTGCTCCAGAGTGAGGAATCTCATACATTTGTTCTTAGACTCCCTAACCTACAAGTAGACTAAGCGTTGCAAAGTAATAAAAGATAAGTTCTTAAAATCATGTATCAATGCTAGAGTCTTTCTCTCTTCTCATTTCTGAATAATTCTCTGCTAAGTTTTCCTCAACAGACTTTCTTTTTTCCTACTCAAGCTATGTCAGGAAGTATTGCAGTATTTTCCGAGGCCTGAGCCACCACTTCCACGGGCTTCTTACTCTGGTTTTGCTGCCTCTGAGTGATTTTCTTGGGAAGAGGCAAGTGGAGTCAATCTTAGGCACCAGGAGGGAGGGATGGTCTGCAGGGTTCAACATGGGGTGCATAAACCACTTTTAAGAGGAGTCCACGTGGCCATGTGGCCACCAGCCAGGGCTCAGGGATGGGTTGGTGGAGGGCGAGCTTCAGCACTGACAGCCTTAAAGCAGACCAGCAGGTAGGGTTGGACTCACCCAACCAGGTGTGGGAAATGACTGGATCTTTCTGAGAAAGAAGTCTAATGGAGTTGTGGTCCATGGTCACTGGTATGTTAATAGCAAGAGGGAACAAGAGGGCCTGGAAGCAGTGCCAGCATCCAGAGGGGATTTTTCTCAGTCTGGACAATAGCCAAGGAGCATGCAGAATAAGGCAGTGAGTGACAGTAGAATAAGAAATGAGGGCGACAGATTATTTACAATAGCCAATACGTAGAAGCAACCTGAGTGTCCACCAACAGATGAATACAATGGAATATTACTCAACCACAAAAGAGAAGGAAATATCGCCATTTGCAGTAACATGGTTGGGCCTAGAGAATATTATGCTTAGTGAAATGAATCAGAGAAAGGCAAAGACTGTATGCTTCCATTTATATGTGGAATCTAAAAAATAACACAAATGAATTTACTTACAAGACAGAAACAGACTCACAAGATATAGAAAACAATTCTATGGTTACTAAAGGGGAAAGAAGAGGGATAAATTAGGAGTATGGTATTATCAGATACATACTACTATATAAATGACAGAGACTTACTGTATGGCCCAGAAAAATGTATTCAATATAGTATAATAATCTATAATGGAAGAGAATCTTAAAAATATGCATATAACTGAATCACTCTGCTGTACACCAAAACTAAATAACTCTAGCTTCACTGTAACTGTGTGAGAAGCTGCACTGGGAGTCTGTGCTGTGTGTGTGTCCCGCTTGCTTCTTCACTCCCACATGCTCACTCAGACAGGTAACTCACAGCACTGATACATCTCCTCAGCACCTGTGGGTGATAGCAGCCCCCCCCATATTGCCCGGGGGGTGGGTATGAGTACCCTCTGCCTTTCCTAGCAGAGACACCTGTGGGGCCCAACAGGTGGGCGCTCCCCTTGGTGGGGTGAGCTCTGTGTGTCTGCTGTTCAGCCTGCCTCTCCCACCCACAGATGCTCATCCTGAGGGCACACCCAGCAAACTTCCTGCATCTCAGAGACAGCCCCGATCTCAGATGCAGCCTCCGGGACCACTCAGTCTGCAGCAGGGCCTGGCGATCAGCACACCTCCTGGGGAGGTCCTCCTACAGACTAAAGAGATGCCATTGGTGGGATATGAGGGGCCCTTGGCAGGTGGGAGCTAACCAGGGTATGTCACCTTCCAGACAGTGCTCCAGGGGAGGCAGTGGATAGTTAGGGTGGGGGCTCAGAGAGATGCCCTCCTCGTTAGTTGATTGAGCGGGGAATACTACGGATCAGCCGGCTTCACCGCTCAGGTTGCAAAGAAAATGGCCGCCGTATTCTTGTGTTCACTAGGGCTTGCAACATGGAGGCAGGACGGGCTGAGTTTGTAGGAGAGCCCAGAATTAGACTGCAGGTGGTCACGGATCTGGAGGCCTTGGGAAAGCGAGCGCCAAAGGCAACGCGGAGATGTTAAAAACTCCGCACTTAATTGCTCCAGAAAGTGCTGCGAGCATCAGAACTATATTTGGACTGGAAGGGCTTATTGGCAAAATATTGCAGCAGATGCTGGAAGGAGGTTTAATTGGAGGAGTCTGCCTGCTCCGGTTCCCGAGATTCTGAGTTTGATGCCACTTAATTTTTGCAAAATAGAACATCTTTTAAAAGGTTGAGAGCTACAATATAAGCCATTCATAGTTGTTAGAGCAGCATTTTTCTTTTCAAAGTAATTTAAAGTAATCTGTAATGACTAAGAAAGAAAATGTGGTTTCTGGGTGTGGGGTGAAGGAAAAACTGAAGCTGACATGCTCCATGTCATTATTTAATTTACCCTTCACACTGAAACCCCGAAAATTAAATCATTTTCTTTCTCCTTTCAAAATAGATTAGGCATCATAGAAAGCCAGTGAATAAAATTGATTCTATCATTTCTAATGAGGAGAAAACATTGCACTTGAGAGTCATAGAGTTTTCAAGACACGTTTACAAACATTTTTTGCAGCATATTGCAGTAAATGTGGGGAGGCCTAACCCAACTTCTTATCTAAGAATTGCCTTCTTTTTCTCAGCCTCCGGGACCAGAGTTGTCCTCTGAGACTTTCTTCCTGGTCTGAAGACTGGCTGCAGTTGATTGGACTACAGAGCACCACCTGAAAGAAGTGAAATCTCCTTTCTCTGCTGCGTGTAGAGAGAGGAGGAAGGAAGAGACCACAGCAGCCAGACAGTGATCTTGGATAAAGGAGATGTTTATTCTGGGCTAAGTGGTCCTCCCAAGCACCCCCAGACATCCCAAGAAACAACAATTCTGAGTTAGGGCTCCTCAGATGCATCATGGGCTACCCTGGTGGCTCAGCAGTAAAGAATCTGCCTGCAATGCAGGGGACCCAGGTTCGATCTCTGAGCTGGGAAGATCCCCTGAAGAAGGGAATGGCAACCCACTCCACTATTCCTGCCTGGGAAATCCCATGGACAGAAGGGCGTGGCTGGCTACAGCCTGTGAGGTCACAAAGAGTCGGACATGACTTAGCAGCTAAATAGCAAGATGCAACACAGAATGACCTAGAGGACATGTTGCTGGGCCCCAGCAACAGTGTCTGATTCAGCAGGGCAAGTGGGCCCCAGAATTTGCAGGTCTAGGAAGTTCCCATATGATGCTGATATTCCTGGCCTGGGGACCACATTTGAGATCCACTGCTCTAGACAAATATGATGACACTTTCCATTCAAATACAGTTGGCCCTAGAACAACTTGGGGGTTAGGGGCACCCACCATCTGCACAATAAAAATCTGAGTGTAACTTACAGTGAACCCTCCTTAGTCATAGTTCCTCTGTGTCCGGGTTTCCTGCATATTCGTTGTTCTGCATCTTTGGATTCAACTTGCTGCTGATTGGATAGTGTTGAACTACAATATTTACTCTAAGTGGACCTGTGCTGTTCAAATTTGGGTTGTTCAGGATCTGCTGTATAGTTGTAAATGAGATTGACACAGAAATACAGGCTGGAGCATAGGACATTCTAAGAGAAAATAGGGAAGAAAGTCATTCCTTTACTATGTACCCAGCCTGAGGTTAACAACTTAAAGTAGGGGAGACCCCAGAGTGGATGTCAGAATGAGCTCCCCTGAGGAAGGGTGCGTGTGTGCATGCTCAGTTGTGTCTGACTCTGTGACCCCTGGACTGTAGCCCACCAGGCTCCTCTGTCCATGGGATTGTCCACACAAGAATACTGGAGTGGGCTGTCATGCCCTCCTTCAGGGATTCTTCCCAACTCAGGGATCGAACCCACATCTTTTATGTCTCCTGGATTGGCAGGCAGGTTTTCTTTCTACTAGTTCCACCTGGCAAACCTGCCTTCAGGTAGGCTGCTTCTGTTAGGAAGCTAGCCAGACATAGCTGCCCTGCACGCTGCCCCCACATCCAAGATGGCTTGTTTTTCCCTCTCCCACTTGAACAGTGGTGGTTGGAGCATTACCTGAGATTCTTGCTCTCATGGTCAAGGACCACTGCTAGGTTTTCAGCCATAGGTTGGCACAGGTGCATCAAGACCTAAAAAGTGACTCAAGGTAACCCAGGGTTCATTACACTGTATTTATACTAAATTAGCATTGTGGTTTTTGCCCTCATCCCCTTTTGCTTGGGTGCTTATGTATGCCTGTGCACTAGGAGAAAAGTTATGTGACCTAAAGCTGTCAATCGACTTGTTAGTCAAGTGACACAGGACACAGGGAGGGACTTGCCACCTCTCTGAAACAACCAACCCCACTGCTTGGCTGCTTCTGGTTTCCAAACAGCCTGCTGTCATCCTTCCTCGGGAGTGACTTTCTTTATACTTAATAAAAGGCTTGCTAATTTAAACTGCTTTATGCCCCTCCACTGAATTCTTTCCCCTGAGAAGGGCAAGAACAGAGGAAACTGCCATTCTGCCAGCGACAATTCTGGCAGTTACAAGTTCATAAAACAAGATTAGACAAGGCTTCTCCCTTTTTTGTTTAAATATAATAAACATACACATTTTTCTCAAGTGTGCAGCTTGCTGATTTGTTTTAAATCTGTGAATCCCCTGACACCCCCTGAACGAAGAGCCGCAGAACATTCTCAGGGCCTCATACATCTCCTGTCTGTCTCGTTCTTCCCCAGTCCATCTCTCCATAACTGAGGTAACTGCTGGCTGATTGAAAGCAACATCATGAGTGTGGTCATTCCTGAACTTCACAGGAATGAAAGCAGACAGCAGGCCCTCTCAGTTCTGACATTATAATCCTCTGAGATTCATCCAGGTGTTGCCTATAACAGTAGTTCAGTTTTTTTTAAAGGGGTGCAGGCTTGGCCTTTAAAACACTTTTCACTTTGAAATAATTACAGTCTGATGTGAAGTTGTAAAATAGAGTGGTCTCCTGTTCCCTGCAGCTGGTTTCCCTGGTTGTAGCCTAACCGTGGAAGACTATCCACACCAGAAAGTTGACACAGGTCACTGTGTGTGGTTATAGTCCCATGTCATTTGTTAAATGTGTTGATGCCTGTAAACACCGCTGCAATCAAATTACTGAACTTTGGCAAAGACCTCCCTGTGCCACCCTTCTGTAGACCTGTTCGCCTCTTGGTGGGTATGGAGCCAGAAGACACAACCAAGCCAGAGATCAGGAAAAGGAAGGATTCAGTACTTGTAGCAAGTAAAGAGAACACCAGAGATGTTTCCCAAAGCAGTGTCTCTCCCAACATCAAAACTGGGGAAGTTTTAAGCTAAGGGCACATGTATATTCATAATGGGGCTTGGGTGGTGGACAGAGACCCAGCCTTAGTTGACTGAAGTCACGAGGGTCAGAAAAGGCCAATGTCATCATCCCTGAGGTTCCAGCTGACCTGGTGATTGAGTTTCAGGAAAATCTTTACCACTGAAAGAGAACCGGAGGTCTTTATAACTGATATGTTATCTTTGCTATTATTACTTTTGTTGCCTCCTAACAGTTGTTTGTTCCTGCCTTCTTTTGTTCCCTTAAGATTATTAATAACTGAGGCCTGTCCAAGGGCCTGGTTCTTTCTCCGGGCATCCCCCTGTTCTGTCTGCTCACAGTCACCCTGTCTTCATTCTCCCATGACCATCCCTGATGCATGGTAACCACCCGTCTCTTCCCCACCCCTATGATTTTGTCATTTCAAGAGTTTTAATTATATGCTATAAATATAGATTATATAATTGAACAATGCAGTTTGGAACTGCCATTTTTCACTTGGCACAATGTCCTTGAAATCTTGAAAATCACTATGTGTATCAACACCTCTTTCCTTTTCTCTGCTGAGTAATATTCCATAGGTTGTGCGGTTGGAAAGACAGAGATTCCACCCTAACCCATCTTGAGTTCTTTTAGCTAGTATAAAATTAAATTGACACAGAATAGGTTAACGAGAGGAAAAAGAATTAATTTGTGTTCACAGAGGTTTTATAGATGTGACACCTCTGAAGTGACCAAAACAGACTATATATGTATCATTTTTTAGACAAAGAAACAATGATTTCTGAAGATTTAACAAAACAGAGGGGCTTATGCTTGAGATAGCAAACTAATGAAGAATTAAGATTTGTTTATACAGATTTCTTAGCCTTGAATCCCCCAACTCTGGTGATAAAGATGCTTTCTGTCCTCCTGGTACGGGAAGATGTCAGAGATACATTTCCTGCTTTCAGAGGGAAAGAGTGGAAGGAAGTCAGAGTGTTTTTATATCTTTTTCTTTCACAGGCTGTTTCTCAGCTTAATTCAAAATTATCAAATATGCCACTGCAGCATATGTTGGGATGGCCAGCTCTGAGCCTCAGTGGGAGAAGACTAGTTTGTTTCACCATTCATCCACTAAAGGACATTTTAGTTGTTTCAGTTTTGAGTTATTATTACAAACAAAGCTGATATTTGTGTACAGGTTTTTGGGCAGACGTAAGCTTTCATTTCTCTGGGATAAATAGCCAGGAGTGAGATTGTTGGGCTGTGTATTATCAGTGCATGTTTAGTTCTTTGAGAAACTATTATACTATTTTTCAGAGTGGCTATACATTTTACATTTGCATCAGCACCATTATAAAGCCAACTTTCCTGCATGCTTACCAGTTAGTACCAAACTTTGTGTCTATTTTAGCTATTCTAATATTTAATAGATGAGGAGTGGTATCGTGATTTTTATTTGCCTTTCTTCTAATGGCCACAGATATTAAACATCTTCCCATGTACTTATTTGTCCTTTGAATATCCCCTTCTATGATTTTGTGTATCTTAATCTTTGCCCATTTTCAGATTGAAATATTTGTTTTTTTGCTGTTGAGTTTTGGGAGTTCTTTATATATTCCAGATATTAGTGTCTGTCACCTATGCAGTTGCAAAAATTCCACGCCGCCCTCCCCGCCCCAGTTTGTAGCTTGTTTTTTAAATCCTTTTGATGGCATCTTTTGCAGAGAGAGCTAAGATTTTAAATTTTAAGTTCAATTTATCATTTGTTTCCTGTTACGAATTCTGTTTTGATGTCAACTCTATGAGCTTTGCAACACAGTCTAGATCCTGAGAATTTTCTACTCTGCTTTCTTCTAGAAGTGTTATAGTTTTACCTTTTACGTGCAGGTCTGTGGTCTTTGTTGAAATAATTTTTATAAGGTGTGAGGTGTGAAATTGAAGCCACGGTTCATTTTCCTGTCTATGATGCACATACACTCCAATAGTGTTTGTTGAAAGCACTCTCTTTCCTCCATTGGATTGCTTTTACATCTTTCTCAAAAATTGCTTGGTTGAGCTACTGCTGCCCAGGGAAGGCAGACTGCGGGGGTCTGCTGGGACTTTACTCATGAGGAGGCTGGACTCCACGAGGCTGCTCTTCTTGGATTCTTCTTGGAAACCTCAACAGCTCTCCATGGAATATTTGGGGCCAGCTGTCAGGATAAACCCCTCTTCACATAACCTTCAGAGAACATTTCATGAGCAGACTTGCTCAGGATCACATTTTGTGCTGTCCGTGGTTTTCCCTTTGTTATGAGTAAGAACTTTATTCTCTATATTTATGTGATATTTACATTTCATTATTTATATTTCATTTAATTTCATTCTTTATATTTATGTGATATTTACAAAGCCTTGGTGAGGCTGGTTTAACTATTTCCCCATTTTCCAGCTGAGGGAGAAGAGCTGTGAAGGGTCCCAATCAAATCCAGTCAGTGTCTGGGGCTCAGCATATCAGCCTGGCTTCCTAGGCCATGAACAGAACTGGCATCTAGGTTCTAACCAAGAGGTTCAGTCAGTTATCACCACTGGAATTCACATAGTTTCAGCTCAAAGCAGCAATTCCTGAATTCCAGATGATTCTACCTGATTCCCTGATGCAACCATGGGCCTGAGAGCCCATGGAATCAACCAAGTCATTCAGTACACAAGAGTGACTGGATGGTCATCTCTGAGGCGATTTCATTAGAATCTGCAACACACATGATGCAAACTAGGGGGCGCCCCCTCCTAGTTTCCTAGGGGAAAGCGAAAGTGTTAGTTACTAGTCCTATCTGACTCTTTGCAACCCCATGGACTATAGCTCACCAGGCTCTTCTGTCCACGGAGATTCTCCAGATAAGAATACCATAGCGGGTTGCCATGCCTCCTCCAGGGGATCTTCCCAACCAAGGGATCAAACCTAGGTCTCCCACATTGCAGGCAGATTCTTTACTACTGGAGCAACCAGGGGAGTGATGGAATAAACCCAGTGAAGATCTTTGCCATGACTTCTTCTGTCCTGTTCAGGGGCATTGAGCCTCATCTGAGCCTGGAGGGGGATGCTCAACAGCGGTTCTCCCTCTCAGGAAGCTCACAACCTCTCATGAATTCAGATATTATTCTACTCTGGGAGCAGTTTAATAGAAAAAAGGGATGAGGGAATATTAACAAGTAATATTTATTGAGCATTGACCATTTCCTGGGTAGCAATATTAAAATATCTTTCCTTGCAATGGCCTTGGAGTTACGCTATTATGACTCCCATTATACAGATGAAAGTCAAGGCCCAGAGAGGTCAATCAAATTGTTCAAGGTTATTTGGCTAGAAGTGTTGGAAGAGGGTCTTGAACTCAAGTGGTACTCTTGACTGCTGAACCTATAACTAATCTGGGAGCAGAGTTTTGGGGCCTGAATTTGGAGGTGCAGAGGACAGGGCTCACTCTACCAGGGGGAGGAGAGTCGTGGGGCTAGGACTCCAAAGTGGAAGTTGAGAGCTGAAGCAGGAAGGCTGAGCAAGGAGTCCCAGGTGGAGAAAATGGGCAAGGGCAGTGAGGCAAAATGGGCTTGGAGGCCGTGGTGAGCCAGGTGATTTCCAGAAACTACAAGACCCTCGAGTTGTTTGGGGTGCGGGGTGTGGGGACAGCTGGGAGGTCAGACAGAAAGGCAGGGGAGCCCAGAGCATGTGTGACCTTTACAGTCTGAACCAGAGGTGATTAGGAGGCTCTGGACAGTGTTAGGCGCAAAGAGGCACACCCATATTTCCCTTTAGAGAATTCAGCTTAATGACAGTGGGCAGGTAGGGGTGGGTAAGAGGGGAGAAAACACCGTGGTGGGAAAACAGCTGGAAGGCTGGTGCCTCTCAAACAGCAGGGATGGGGAGAGAGAGATGCAGAGGTACCCACATGTCCAAGAGATAGGTATGTGATTGGATACAGGAAAATAGAAGCATTTAGCATAATCCGCAGGAGTTTTTCTTGGACGGTGAGTTGATGGAAGAGTGATTTATTAAACAAAAATAAACCAAAGACCAAAACAAAACAAGAGAAATAATGACAAGAGAAAAAAACAAACAAGGGCAAAACAGTATGATTTTAAGGAGAAACCAGGGGGAGGGGATTTCAGTTTTTCACAGACCGAGCCTGCAGTGTTTGTTCAGTAAGTAGAGGAAGGGTCTTTAGAGAGGCCTCGGTGGGCGCATTGTAGGCCGGGAGCTTCTACGAGAGGAGACTGAGAACACACCATCACTGCAGGTGCGGGATTTTGCTCTGTGTTTCCGGTGATTCGGCTCTGAGAATCTGTGAGACAAACCTAAGAATGAGCAGACGACTGGGAAAACAGCGACAAAAGTGACAGTGCGAGCGCGACATGTAAGCCTTCAGGATAAATGGGCGTGAATTCTCTCACATCATTATCTGGCCACTCAGAAGCCGGTGTGGGTGGTGTGGGAAGTAGCTGCCACCGTCTGTCATTTTATAGCAAGGAGCTGGTCTGGGATGTGCAGGGGAATCTAACAGAGACATTGGTCCTGGAAGACAGAACGAGTTAACCTGGCTCCTTTATTAACCCAGACACTCACCAGATGAACGGTGCTGACTGAGCTATGCATCAGCGCCAGGAGTGAATCCAGACAGGATTGACCCCGATTGATCTGAAGCCGTTAGCAGGTGTCTCCTCGGGTTTTCACCACAGAACCAACAGGCTTGGAGGGGACCTTTTCCTCAGAAAAGGTCAGAACCCAGAGAGGGGAGGATATCCCCTGAGACAGTGTTGCTTCAAATGGATATTGGAAAGTAAAAACAGACCTTTGGTTTCAAGATAGTCTTGCTAAAATAGTCACTGCTTTTAGGGAAATTATTACCTGAGTGGGGGTGAAGGGACCCTGTTGGAGTGCTGGAAATATTTAATATCTTGATTTGGGTGGTACATCTGTGGGTTTATGAATAAGTAAAACTTAATCTATATTCTTAACATCTATACATTTTATCATCAGCTGAATTGTGTCTCCCCCAAATTTACACATTGAAGTCTTAATCCTTAGAACCTCATAATGTGACCTTATTTGGAAGCAGCTACATCATTGAAGATGTAGCTAGTTAAGATGATGTCATCCTGGAATAGGGTAGGCACTTAATCCAATATGGAGACTGATCTCCATATTAAAAGGGAAAATTTTGACATGGACACTCACACACGTAAGAGTGCCACGTGAAGACTGAATTATGCTGCCACAAGCCAAGGAGCCACCAGCAACTGGAGAGAGGCCTGGAAGAGACCCTGCTGACACCTTAGTCTTGGACTTACAGCTTCCGTAACTGTGAGAGAATGGATGTCTGCTGTTTACACTGCCTGGCCTATGTACTTGGTTATGGTAGCCCAAGGACACTAATAAAGAATACATAACATTACCAGTGGCTCAGACTCCATGATCCCAATACAGGGGACCTGCGTTCAATCTCTGGTTAGGGAAATAGATCCCACACACTGCAACTAAGAATTCCCAGGCTGCAACTTAAAATGCTGCATACCACAATGAAGATTAAAAATTCCGCGTGCTGCAACTAGTACCAGTGCAGTCAAATACATAGCAAAAAAACAAATACACAGCATTAATAGGAAAAAGAAGGAAACGATCATTTCAAAGGACACAGGAAAAGCATTTGACAAAATCCAACACCTTTTCACAATAAAAACACTCAACAAATTAAAACCAGAAGGAAATTTCCTCAATATGGTAAAGGTATCTGTGTAAAACTCAAAGCTGCTGCTGTTGAGTCACTTCGATCATGTCTGACTCTGTGCAACCCCATAGACGGCAGCCCACCAGGCTCCCCCATCCCTGGGATTCTCCGGGCAAGAACACTGGAGTGGGTTGCCATTTCCTTCTCCAATGCATGAAAGTGAAAAGTGAAGGTGAAGTCACTCAGTTGTGTCTGACTCCTAGGGACACCATGGATGGCAGCCTACCAGGCTCCTCCATCCATGAGATTTTGAGGGCGAGAGTACTGGGGTGGGATGCCATTGCCTTCTCCAAAGCTAGTGTTATACTTAATGGTGAAAAGTTAAATGTTTTCCTTTAATATCAGGAATAAAACAAGGATGTCTGCTCTCATACCCTCTGTTCAACCCTGTACTTCAGGTTCTAGTCGGAAAAATTAGGCAAAAAAAAAAAAAAAAAAAAAAAAGAGAGAGAGAGAGAGAAAGAAAAGAAAAAGAAACAAAAGGCACCCAGATAGGAAAGGAAGAAGTAAAACTGTATTTGAGGATGACATGATCTTGTAAAAGAAAATCACAAGGAAGAAATTTATGAAATAAACCAACAGAGCTAATAAATTGAACCACCTTGTAGAATATAAGATCAGTATACAAACCAGTTTAAATACATGGATAAATGAAGAGATATCCCATATTCACGGATTTGAAGTCATAATATTTAGATAGCAATAGTCCCTAGATTATTAATATCTGCAGATTCAATGCTATCCCTTATAAACTTTCAAAGGCCTTCCCATCCCCCACCAAGGCAACAAACTTATTCAAAAACCTACATGGAAATGCAAAGGTCCTAAATATTCAAACAATCTTAAAAAAAGAATAAACTTTCAAAGTTGGAGAGCTTATATTTCAATTAAAAAAACTTACTGCAGAACTAAAGTAATAACAGCAATAACTCAGTACAAGAGTGAGAGAAAGGACCCTGGGGCTAAGCTGCCTGAAGGAGCCCCAGATTACTGCTGGGGGATTGCCTGGGCAAGCCACCTGCAGCTCTGCACCTCAGCGTCCCCACCTGTCCCCATATCCAGGATCCTTGCTAGGACTGCAGGAGTCAAGATACATAAAGTGTATCTTTACAGCAGGGTCTGGCACACAGTGAGGGCTCTAAATACTAATCCCTATTATTTATAGAGGCTTTCCTCATAGCTCAGTCGGTAAAGAATCTGCCTGCAGTGCAGGAGACCCAGGTTCTTTTCCTGGGTTGGGAAGATCCCCTGGAGAAGGAAATGGCAACCCACTCCAGTATTCTTGGCTGGGAGATCACATGGACAGAAGGAGCCTGGCGAGCTACAGCCCATGGGGGTCACAAAGAATCGGACATGACTTAGTGACTAAACAACAACAACAACAACATTATTTATAGGGACCAGAGATCAAATTGCCAACATTTGTTGGATCATTGAAAAAGCAAGAGAGTTCCAGAAAAACATCTACTTCTGCTTTATTGACTATCTCAAAGTCTTTGACTGTGTGGATCACAGCAAACTGTGGAAAATTCTTAAACAGATGGGCATACCAGACCACTTGACCTGCCTCCTGAGAAATCTGCATGCAGGTCAAGAACCAACAGTTAGAACTGGACATGGAACGACAGACCAGTTCCAAATTGGGAAAGGAGTACGTCAAGGCTATACATTGTCACTCTGCTTGTTTAACTTATATGCAGAATAGATGAGAAATGCTGGGCTGGATGAAGCACAAGCTGGAATCAAGACTGCTGGGAGAAATATCAATAACCTCAAATATGCAGATAATACCACCCTTACGGCAGAAAGTGAAGAAGCACTAAAGAGCCTCTTGATGAAAGTGAAAGAGGAGAGTGAAAAAGCTGGCTTAAAACTCAACATTCAGAAAACTAAGATCATGGCATCTGGTCCCATCACGCCATGGCAAATAGATGGGGAAACAATAGAAACAGTGACAGACTTTGTATTTTTTGGGCTCCAAAAGCACTGCAGATGGTGACTGAAGCCATGAAATTGAAAGACGCTTGCTCCGTAGAAGAAAAGTTATGACCAACCTAGACAGCTTATTGACTTCCCTGGTGGCTCAGAGGGTAAAGCAAATGCTTGCAATGCTGGAGACATGGGTTTGATCCCTGGGTTGGGAAGACCCCCTGGAGAAGGAAATGCAACCCACTCCAGTATTCTTGCCTGGAAAATCCCATGGATAGAGAAACCTGTAGGCTACAGTCTATGGGGTTGCGAAGATTCAGACACGACTGAGCTACCTCACTTTCACTTTCAGACAGCTTATTAAAAAGCAGAGACATTACTTTGCCAACAAAGGTCTGTCTAGTCAAAGCTATGGTTTTTCCAATAGTCATGTATGAATGTGAGAGTTGGACTATAAACAAAGCTGAGTGCCGAAGAACTGATGATTTTGAACTGTGGTGTTGGAGAAGACTCTTGAGAGTCCCTTGGACTGCAAGGAAATCCAACCAGTCCATCCTAAAGGAAATCAGTCCTGAATATTCATTGGAAGGATTGATGCTGAAGCTGAAACTCCAATACTTTGGCTACCTGATGCAAAGAACTGACTCATTTGAAAAGACTCTGATGCTGAGAAAGATTGAAGGTAGGAGAAGAAGGGGACGATAGAGGATGAGAAGGTTGGACGGCATCACTGACACAATGAACATGAGTTGAGCAAGCTCCAGGAGTTGATAATGGACAAGGAAGCCTGGTGTGCTGCAGTCCATGGGGTTGCAAAGAGTCGGACATGACTGAGCGACTGAACTGAACTGATTATTTATAATCATTGTAGAAAATAGGAAAATATATTTAGAAAGCTGTGTCTTCTGTACATTGAACATTTTAACCTGCTTGGAATCATGAATGCGTAATGTTGACTTTTACTTTTTCCATTCAGCATGAGTTCATGAAAGCCCATTGTGTCATTAATAATTTTAGGTCTCTAGATGCACTGAGAGCTTTCTATTTTTGTTTGTGTGAATATACGAACTAGAAAGTGTGGGGAGATCCAGTGCTTTCCCACTGAAACTACTCAGTCTGGATCTAGTCAAAATAAAACTCACTGAAGTCATCAACATGAATCTTTAAAGTGATGGAAAAACATTTAGGTAAATGTGAAAATTCTTCCTTTAGCTTTCAAATCTTGCTGTGCTGGGTTTAGTGATGTAAATTACGGTTCTGGTCCCATGGTGGTTTCCTCCCCTTGGTGGGTGGGAGTGGTGGAGCCTTCCCCATTTGCTTTGCCCGCCTGACCCACTCAGAGTGAGAGAGACAACACAGCGACCACCTTGACCGTTTAATGGGAAGAGTCACTGCTTCTATAATTATGTAGTTATATATAGAACACATTATGCCTGTCAAATAAACTTGTTAATTTCTATTCCTGTTCAGATAATGGGAAATGCAAATTTTAACAATGTAAAAGCATTTCCCCAAGTTTTCAATCAGATTTTGGTGCTTTTATCTTATAAACTGATTGAGAAACTAGAGCAACACAGGCTCTTTAGACAGAAAGAACTATTTATTAGTAGTACTTCATAATAAATACAGTAAGGTCTCTGGACAAGTGACCTCACATCATCTGGAAAATTGTTTAAAATGCACATCCTTTGGCCCCAGCCCATACCTTCTAAAGTGGAAGCTAGGAGAGGGGAGGGCAATCCTCCAGGGGATGCTGATGCAGACTCAAATTTGAGAACCACTGGTGGCTCAGTGGTAGAGTCCAGCTGACAATGCAGGTTCATACCTGGAGGGAGAAGATCCCTTCTAGGAGGAAATAGCAACTCACTCTTGCCTGGGGAATTCTGTGGACAGAGGAGCCTGGTGGACCGCAGTCCGTGTGTGCTTCATGCTAAGTTGCCTCAGCCGTGTCTGACTTTGTGTGCCCCTATGGACTGCAGCCTTCCAGGCTCCTCTGGCCATGAGGTTTTCCAGACAAGAAAACTGGAGTGGGTTGCCATGCCCTCCTCCAGGGGATCTTCCAAAGCCAGGAACTGAACCTGCATCTGTTACCAGCTCCTGCAGTGGCAGGCAGGTTCTTTACCACTAGCACCACCTGGGAAGCCCAGGCTGCAGTCTACTCCAGTCTTTGGAGTTGCAAAGGCTGCAAGAGGACAATTCACAGCATGGGATTTGGGATAATATCCTCAGCTACATAATTCTACAACACACACACACACACACACATACACAGACACACATACGAAAACAGTTTAAGTTTACTTTCATAGGAAAAAGCAGTGAGCTAGCAGTGAGGAGGTTCTGTCTGAATGACAGATAACTTGAATGTCTCTGTAGTTTACCTTTTTCCTGATCTTGTGAAATAGGCTTTTAAAAAATGTGTACCTCCCTAAAGTTTCATAATTTCATTTGTATAGGACTTGCACCTCTTTTGTTACATGTATTCTTAGGTACCTTACAGTTTTGACTATCATTATAAATGAGATCATTTGGAAAACTCTGTTCCTGTTTCAGAGATATAAATACATTCCTAATTTTTGCTGCTGATCTTCTAGCCAATCATATTGTTAAACATGTATCACTTCTGATAATTTAGGTATAGATTTTCCTGAATTTTTGATGTATTGGTTTGACCAAAAAGCTCGTTCATGTTTTTCCATTGCATCTTAAGGAAAAACTTGAACAAACTTTTTGGCCAACTCAATAGAAAATCACATAATATTTAAATAATAATAGCTTGGTTCCTTATGATTTTCCAATGCTTAAAGCTTTTAGATCTTTAGAAACTCTTTACTACCATTTACATTGATTTAATACTATTTATTACACTTTGCCAGGATCTCACATAGATAGTGGATGTAAACTATGAGAATAGGAGTCTTTGTCTTATTCTTGACTTTTAAAGAAAATGATTCTAAGATTTCATCACAAAGGATAATGTTTTTGAAGATTTTTATTAAGTTAAGAAGTCTGCTTCCATTTTTATTCAATTAGACTGATGAAGAATGTGTGAAGAATTTTATCAAATGCTTTTACTGCATCAATCGAGATGATGCTATGGTTTCTCCCTTACTAATCTATTAATTTGGAGAATGATATTTATAGATTTTTTTTCTAATGCTAACAAAGCCTAGTAGTTCATAAAACAAAGTGGAGTGTACCCTCTTTTTCTATTCTTGGGAATTGTCTCTGATTCTAGAGAGATGGATTCCTCAAAAGTTTGGTAGAACTGATCTCTAAAATCTCCCAGGCTTGCCATTAACTACTGTCCCAGTTCTTTTAATGATTATACCATTACTGAAATGTTTCATTTCCTCAAAATGTTATTCATAGGTTATATTTTCCCAAGATCATCCAAGGGTGGGATGATATGGGAGAACAGCATTGAAACATGTTAATTATCATATGTGAAATCAATCGCCAGCCCAGGTTTGATGCTCAGGGCTGGTGCACTGGGATGACCCAGAGAGAGGGAATCGGAAGGGAGGAGGGAGGGGGGTTTTGGAAGGGGAACATATGTATACTCATGGCAGATTCATGTCAATGTATGACAAAACCAACACAATAATGTTAAGAAAATTTTAAAAATAAATAAATTAATTAATTAAAAAAATAAAGAACTTATTTGGCTTTGTTGATTTTGAAGATTGAATACTTGTTTTCCATTTAATTTTAAACTTTAACATATTTTCACCTGATATTCTATAGTTCTTTATATAGCCTCTTAGGTTTGGTTCTTAGTTTTTTATTTTTAGCCTCTCTTCTTTTTTATTAAAGTCTTCGAGGCTATAAACTTCCCATTAAATAGTGTGTCCATTGTATCTCAAGGCTTGATATGCGGTATCTTTTATTGCTCACTTTTAAGTACTTTTAATTTTTCTGGTATTATTTCACTTTGAGTCATGATTTATTTTGACATACAGGAACATTTAGCAATTATTTTGTGTTTACACATATTTTACTTTTATTGTAGCTGGATGACTGATTTGTAGATATCTGAGTCTTTGACTCAGAATTTTGAAATTTACTTTGTGACCTAGTGTTTAACTTTTGTAAATGTTGCATATGTATCTAGAAGAGTGTATTATCGAATAAACCAAGTTTAGCAGAGTTCAAACCTAGTTTACCTTTAGTCATTTTTTGTCATCTTTAATTAAAAGCTGACAAAAATTGAAAAATGTGGATTGATAGCAACTACTCTGATAATATACTTGTCAATTTCTCATAGTTCTACCGATTGCCTTTTTTTGGGGGGCCATACCTTGAGGCATGTGGGATTTTAGTTCTCCGACCAGGGACTGAACCCATGCTTCCTGCATTGGACCACCGGGGAAGTCCCAAGCCAATTCTTAATTTATATATTTGGGGTTGACTTTTTTCATGCAAATTCAGAATTATTACAATGTATGGATTGAATATTAATCTCCCTCCCCCAAATTCATATGTTGAAATCCAGTCTCCAATGCGATGGCATTAGAAGGTCATTTGGGAGGTGATTATGAAGGTTGAGCCCCCATGAATGGGATTAGTGCCCTTCTAAGAAGAGGTTCCAGGGAGTTCCCTGGTGGCCTCATGGTTAGGACTCTGGGCTTTCACTGCCATGGCTGGGGTTCAATCCCTGGTTGGGGAACTGAGATCCTGCCAGCTGCAAGGCTGATAATAATTATAAGAAGAAGAGGCCCCACAGAGTTAGTTTGACCTACTCCCACCATCGAAGGAGAAGAGAAGTCAGCTATTTGCAACCTGGAAGGGGGTTCTCACTAGAACTTTACCGTGCTGGTAACTTGACCTTGGACTTCCAGGTTTCAGAGCTGTGTGAAAAGAAGTGTCTGCTATCACGGTGTTTTGTGATAGCAGGCTGAGCTGACTACAACTTGTGTCTTCCTGGTAGAGCTGTTGTCATTACCTTGCGATCTTCTCTGTCCTCAGGAACATTTTCTGTATAAAGCTTATCCTGCCTGGTGTTAGCCTCATTAACCAGTTGTCCTTTGTTCAGTGTTTCCATTTGTTTCTATTTTCTTTATTTTTCATCTTTGGGTGTTGTTACCTATTAACTCCTGTAATCAAGAAATTACTCAATTTTGTTCATATGTCCAATATTCATCTTTCTACTCCCCACACAGTTCAGATCATTTTTCTGGGTTCATTTTTTTTTCCTGCTGGAGCACTCTTTTAGAAATTTCATTATTGTCCTTATATTGTTTCAATTCTCTTGATCTTTGATTTTCTGAGAATATATTTCATTCCCATTCAAAAAAGTTTATTCTGCAAATTACACCATTCTCAGTTGAGAGGTATTTTTACTCTTAAAAATACCTTAAAAATTGTAATTCTTCTGTTTTGAGAGCTCTTTGTTGCTGTCTGAAAAGTCTGTTCTCAGGCCACCTGTTCTTTTTTTGTAAGTAGCAGTTCCTTTCCTTCTGGCTGCTTTTAAGACACTGTTTATTATAGTCTATTGCTCGCTCACTTCTGTAACTACACCTTTAATTCCTTAGGAAATATACTCATCATTAGTTGATACTCTGTATATGATCATTACACTATCTCAGGTCTTTGAGGGTCTAAATCCATGGTTGTTTGTTTTCTGTTGACCATCACTCTCAGCGGTTTGCTTTCTTATGTCTTTGATGAACTTTGAGTATGAACTCAGGTTGTTATCTTGGTCTGAGGAGAATCAGGTACCCAGACCAAGGTGCTTTCTAACTGGTAGCACTTGTGATTCTGTTGGTAGCCAAGGGGCACTTCTGGGTTGAATTTCCTGTAGGTTCCCTTCTCCTTTCTCTCCCTCTTCCCCTTTATAATTTTCAATATAAAACATTCAAACATAAGGGAAAATGGAAAGAGAGTTTTCTTTGATTGAATCAATCTGATGAAAGTTATAGACAACTGATCTGCCTCCTGAGAAATCTGTATGCAGGTCAAGAAGCAACAGTTACAACTGGACATGAAATAAGACTGGTTCCAAATTGGGAAAGGAGTACATCAAGGCTGTATATTGTTACCCTGCTTATTGAAATTATATGCAGAGTACATTATGTGAAATGCCGGGCTGGATGAAGCACAAGCTGGAATCAAGATTGCTGGGAGAAATATCAATAACCTCAGATATGCAGATGACACTCCCCTTATGGCAGAAAGTGAAGAGGAGCTAAAGAGCCTCTTGATGAAAGTGAAAGAGGAGAGTGAAAAAGTTGGTTTAAAACTCAACATTCAGAAAACTAAGATCATGGCATCTGGTCCCATCACTCCATGGGAAATAGATGGGGAAAAAATGGAAACAGTGAGAGATTTTAGTTTTTGGGCTCCAAAATCACTGCAGATGGTGACTGCAGCCATGAAATTAAAAGACACTTACTCCTTGGAAGGAAAGCTATAACCAACCTAGACAGCATATTGAAAAGCAGAGACATTGCTTTGCCAACAAAGGTCCATCTAGTCAAGGCTATGGTTTTTCCAGTGGTCATGTATGGATGTGAGGGTTGTACTCTAAAGAAAGCTGAACGCCGAAGAACTGATGCTTTTGAACTGTGGTGTTGGAGAAGACTCTTGAGAGTCCCTTGGACTGCAAGGAGATCTAACCAGTCCATCCTAAAGGAGATCAGTCCTGGGTGTTCATTAGAAGGACTGATGTTGAATCTGAAGCTCCAGTACTTTGGCCACCTCATACGAAGAGTTGACTCATTGGAAAAGACCCTAATGCTGGGAAGGATTGAGGGCAGGAGAAGAAGGGGACGACAGAGGATGAGGTGGCTGAATGGCATCACAGACTCTATGGACATGGGTTTGGGTAGACTCTGGGAGTTGGTGAGGGACAAGGAGGCCTGGTGGGCTGCAATTCATGGGGTTGCAAAGAGTCGGACACTACTGAGCGACTGAACTGAACTGAACTGTATATAAAAGAAATAACTACAGATTTACTGTAGAGCATAGGGAGCTATATTCAACATCATGGAATAGCCTATAATAGAAGTAAATATGAAAAAGAATAGATAGATAAACCTATATATGTGTAACTGAATCAGTTTGTACACCTAAAACAAACACAATATTATAAACCAATGGTAGTCAATTAAAAAATAATCAACAACTAGGATTCAATCAAGGTTCATGTATTACTATTGGTTATTATGTCTCTTTTATTCTAGAACATTCTCTCCCCCCCGCTTTTTTTTAAAATATGAAAGTGGTTTTCACCTAACATGTAATTTCTCAAAGAGGAGTCTGGGACTGGCTGAACGTACACCAGTGAATCTCAGCAGGTGCCCCAGGTGACTACTCCAGGTTTTCCCTTTCTCCTTGCCATCGGGAAGGGAGGAGTGGGAGACAGCCTGCCCCCAGCCCCTGAGCCACCCCTCTCCTCATTCCCACACTCCTCAGTCACCCTCACTGGGGGGCTGACCCTCTCCTCTGTAGATGAGGTGACTGGCTCCCCCTCCCCACGATCTCTTTCAGGGGATTTTTTGGGGGCTTTCCCCCACACCTCCAGATTGGGCAGATCACCTCATGTTCACAGCAAGGAGGGATCACCCATTACCCTCCTTCTAACAGATGAAAACGTCAAAGTTGAGAGAAGCGAGGCTGATAGAGGTTGGCTCTGGAAGAAGGTCAGTGGTAGCAGAAAACCCGTGGCTGTGCAAGGCCACAGCTGAGCTCTGAGTGTTTTTGCAAAATGAACCTTGCCCCCCACTCCCATAACTTCCACCAAATTCCAGGTGCCATGCCCGGGAGCGCCCAGCCTGCCTGCTGTGCTCGGGGTGCAGGTGGGCACACGGGTGTGCTCAGGGCTGCGGCTGCACTCTGCCACACAGGGGGACCTGGGCTACGCCACTTTGTGCCCCACGAGGCTTGCACAGTGGGCTCTTACACTGTGACATCCTCACCAGCATCCAGGGCTGCCCAAGGTGCACTGGCACCTTCTTGGAGTTTGGACTCTTGCAGGACTTCTTAGCATCCTAACTCTCTGTTTCTTCCTGGGAACTTTAATTAATACGTGATAGCTAAGCATTTACTCCCAGCTTGTAACTGTCTGTGGGGAGAAGGAGGCCCACCTGCAGTGTTCCAACTCTCTTTTAAAACAACATCTGACCAAAGGAAAAGTGCATTGACCAGACTTCAGGGCAGCCCAAGGCCTGGTTTGCCATCACTCGGGGCCAGGTCTTGGAGGCAGGTGCATCTTTCCCTTGCAGGCCAAGAACAGGGACTTGGTAACTATGAATTGAAAGCACATATAAACTGGCCTGCTTTCCTCTCACTGATAACAATTTGTCTTGACCTGAAAAAGACATATTATTACAATAATAATGTATATTTTGCTTATGCTTTACAATGGCTGAATTGTAATTTATCTATTCTGACTTATTCATTAGTCCTCATAGCAAACATGTAATGTGTTAGATTTCCAAACTCAAGATATTAAATTACATTTTTATGACTATAAAAATTTTTCATGAAAATTTTATAAGCCATAGAAACATACATATATAGGAGAAACAACAGACATCCATATTCTCCAGGAAACTGCTGAGGGGAGCTAAGCTCTGGGGGTGAAGGAGAGGGACATGACAATGAGAAAGAAGTGACTGTGTGCTCCAGGAGTTCACAAGGGAGGGAGATGGAGGAAGCTAAATAATTGTCTTTCAAGACTGTAAAAGTTTCTTAGGCCTGCTGTAAAAAAAAAAAATCCACAAACTGAGTGGTTTTTTTATAGTAGAAATTTATCCTTCCCCCATGCAGATGCCAGGAATTTAAAATCAAGGTATTGGCAGGGCTGTGCTTTCTCTGAAACCTGTAGAGGAATCCTGCCTTTCAGCTTTCAGCTGAGGTGGTGGCTGGCCAGCCTTGGCATCCTTGGCTCTGCCTCCATCCTCACACAGCAATCTTCTCTTCTCATTTGTTGTTATTCAGTGGCCAGGTTGTGTCTGACTCTGCGACCCCTATGGACTGCAGCACACCAGTCTTCCCTGTCCTTCACCATCTCCAAGAGTTTGCTCAAACACATGTCCATTGAGTCAGTGATGCCATCCAACCATCTCATCCTCTGTCATCCCCTTCTCCTCCAACCTTCAATCTTTCTCAGCATCAGGGTCTTTTTCAGTGAGTTAGTTCTTCTCATCAGGTGACCAAAGTATTGGAGTTTCAGCTTCAGTATCAGTCCTTTCAATGAATATTCAGGACAGATTTCCTTTAGAAAGCCCTGGTTGGATCTCCTTGCAGTCCAATGGACTCTCAAGAGTCTTTTCCAGCACTATAGTTCAAAAGCATCAATTCTTCAGCACTCAGCTTTCTTTATAGTTCAGCTCTCACATCCATACATGACTACTGGAAAAACCATAGTTTTTACTTTATGGACCTTTGTCAGCAAAGTGATGCCTCTGCTTTTTAATATGCTGTCTAGGTTTGTCTTAGCTTTTCTTCCAAGGAGCAAGCGTCTTTTAATTTGGTGGCTGCAGTCACTGTCTGCAGTGATTTGGAGTCCAAGAAAATAAATGTTTCCACTTGGACATCTAAATGCAGGATGATGGCATCATGAGACCTTTAATTAATTGCATCTGCAAAGAATGTATTTCTAAACTCCCATTCTGAGGATCCAGGTGGACATGAGTTCCGAGGGGACCTCATTCAATCTGCTACAGAGATAGAAGTTGATGAGTGTGGGAAGGCAGGGGAGTGTGGAGGGAATTGGTGTGGGGTTCCTTTGGTGAAGAGGGAACTGAGTTGGCCCATAAATGGGGGTGTGCTGATGGTGTTTTATCCTACTAGCATCCCAACCTTCCCCAGTTGACATGGTTCCAATGGGCTGCCAACCTGTGTGTTTTCCTGATGCCCTCTTGCCTAGGGAGGTACAGGACCCAGACTCAGGTTGTCTGTCGGAGACCTTGGGCTCCTAGCACAGTGATGGTTCCAGCAGTGAGCACATGGGGGCCACTGGGCTGCCTCTGCTGGCACATGGAGGACAGAACTGACCTGGAATGACCCAAGGCACAGGAGGCACCTGCCCTTCCTTGTGTGGCTACCACTGGTATCAGGAAAACATGATTTGGGCTTCAGGACCCATCAGAGGTGTGTGTGAACCGACCTGCCACTGTGGTTTCCATTCCTTTTGATTGACCTGGAAGGTTTCTGGCTGATATAGTGGGTGAAACTCTGCAAGGCAGAGGAGAGGTTCAGAGAGGACCTGGTCAGATGGGGGATGGCAGGGAACAGTTAAAGAAATACCAGTCTGAACTGGGGGCAACCAGCATGCAGTTGTGTAGGAGAGGGGATGGGCTGGGTGCCGGCCTGCCCAGCCTTGCCCAGGGCAGTGCTCACGCTACACGGTGCCCCTAGGTGTTCCGTGGTCAAGTTAGTTGAAAGGCAGTGTTCAGCCAAGGTAAGCAGGGCTCCTGTCTGCAGCATCTCTTGAGAGCTTTCAGACACAGCATTTCTTTTCTTAGGGTTTTCCTCAGGACGCGTGTGCTGTAAAAAACACGCTTGGGGGATGCTCTGAGGCAGTAGGAAGCATCTTTTTTTAGAGCATGGAATGGATAAGATGCTTTCTACATTTTAGGGAAAATGTGCCAGCGTCTGAGTGATGGGAGGGAGGGTGGTTCCAGTGGTCTTGGCAAAAAGCAGTGAAGACCCGGATGAAGGCAAGCTGCAGTGGGCAAGAGAGGAGATGCTCGAGAGGAAGCTATTTCAGGAGTCGGATTCATAGGACTTGGAGGCAGATTGGACATGAGGCGAGGAAGGCAGGCTGGAGGGAGGCTGCTGGACTCCTGAGGGGGATAAGGCGGTGCGTGGAGACTCAGGGAATCCAGAGTGGGTTGGGGTGGGCTCCTACTCACATTTCCCGTGGGCTGACCTGAGTGCTGTCACCAACACTGAGTGTGACTTAGAGCTGCAGCTCTCTAACACAGGGAAGGCCGCTTAGCCAGACCCACAGTGGCAAGCAGGGGGCCAGTGGGCAGCATGGCTCTGCACAAGCCTCCACCCTCTGCAAAATGCAAAACTCAGGGCTGGGAGCTCACCGTCCAGGTGCCTTGGGCTGCATTTACAGCACTCTGAGTCCCTTCCCTTTACAGGAGATGCAAAATGCATTTAAAAATCCTTCTGGAGTTTTGGTTTTCCTTTTAGTCCCAGATGGCCTTTTCAGCCTCTGGCGCCTATATTTAACCTATTTAATGAGATTTCTTTTCCAGTAATTCCTGAAACTGGTAATCTCTAATTGGGTCAAATTCTCTACCCACAAGCCAGCGATTCTATTTTTAGTGCAAATCCTCAGGCTGAAGCTTCCCTGCCTTTCGGGCGCAGCTGTCAGAGCCGACTCTCCTCCGCGCACGACTTATTTCCCAACCCCTCCCCACCCCCCGCCCGGCACGTTTCAGGGTGAGCCTTTAGCTCCACTCCTCTACCTCCCCCTGTCTTCAGCCCAACCCCCTGGGGAGGGTTTATACAAATCCATTTAGTGCAGGTCAGCTTAGGTCCCCTGGGTCACTACAAATAACTGTCGGCAGACGGCTTTGGAGCAGCGCTGAGCGGGCACCTCTCCTGTCGCCTTCTGTCCCCGTGGTGGATGGTCTGCCAGGAGAGCTGGTACTAAGAGCATCCTCTCAGGAGCTGTCAGGACCCCAGATGTCACCAGGGAATCCATAGGGAATCCCAGCCTTGTCCTCCTCACCCAGGGCACGTCGCTTGGTGTCAGGGTGCATGCTGGGCACTGCCTCTGGGGTGGGTGGTCCTTGTCTGCACTGACAGCAGAGGTGACCATCAGGATACTGTGTCCCCTCCTTCCTCCTGCTGGACAGAATCACACTCCTGTGAGAACACTTGGCCCCTGGACAGTCACTACCTAGATGGAGAGCTCCTCTCCTTCTCAGAAAACACCAGTGCATACCTGCCCAGCATCTAATTTCTCTTGGAAAAAAAAATGCAATATAGAGAACACAGGAAGGGGATGCACTTGCTTTGGCTCTGGAAGGAGGTGTGTTACATTAGGACAGACCTGAGTGGGCACCTGAGTGGGCATGGATGGGGCTTGAATGAATTGCTGTCTGCACCTAAGAGTGTCCACCTTGGCCTCCGTCCCAGGGTCGATCAATGGACCCTTTCATCCTACCCATGCTGATGTCAACCCTTCCAGAGTCATCCAGGCCCTTCCGCCCTGCTCGTGGCTGATGTTCACTCCTCAAGAGGCCACTTGTTGTCTCACCAAGATGACACAGAAACCTCACAGGCACCCCAGCTCCGGGCAGCAGAGGAGGTCAGCAATCCCCACGCCCACCACCACTGAGTCTCGATTAATCTGTCTAGGCCCCACAGTGTGTTCTGGACATCAAGAACAGTAGCCCACCCTTCTGGGTGCGTGGGTGTCGTTCACAGAGCCCAGTGTAGCCTGACCCCTCTCTCTTACCTCAGGGCTCTTCGGAGGATACATCCTGCTTTCCTGGGAGATGCTTGCCACAGGTGTGATCACATATCTATCTGTGTGATTGCTAGGCTGTCACCCACCTTTCCCATCAGCCTGGAGTCCTGCTCTGCTGCTGCTGCTGCTGTTGCTAAGTTGCTTCAGTCGTGTCTGACTCTGTGCAACCCCTTTGACAGCAGCCCACAAGGCTCCCCCGTCCCTGGGATTCTTCAGGCAAGAACCCTGGAGTGGGTTGCCATTTCCTTCTCCAATGCATGAAAGTGAAAAGTGAAAGTGCAGCTGCTCAGTCATGTCTGACTCTTAGCGACTCCATGGACTGCAGCTTACTAGGCTCCTCCATCCGTGGGATTTTCCAGGCAAGAGTACTGGAGTGGGTTGCCATTGCCTTCTCTGGGAGTCCTGTTCTGCTTGATGCCAAATCCTAAGTGACAAGGGCAATTGGCGAAAGTGCCTGTCACGCCAACCTCCTCCCACCAGCTGGGTCTCCCAGCAGAAGCAGTGGACACTCAGATGTTATCTGATGCCTTTGCCCCTAGGCTGGCCAGAGACACCAGTGCAGAAGTGAGGATGCTGAATCCCCCAGGACCTGTGAGCCCACCACCCCGGGGAGGTGAGTGGTAGAGCCACTTTGAAGCTGTAGTTAGCCCTCTTCCTGCTGGCACTGCAGGAGACAGTGACATGTGAAGGGGAGGCTGGTCATCTGCCCACTGTTATCTATCTGCTTGTCCAGGGGCAGCCCCTGCTTGGGCTCGAGGACTTCAGGAGGGGAGCACCTTGCCCGGTGGCCTTCCCAGGCCTCTGAGTTGTGGTCCTGGGTCAGACATCCAGCCTTTCAGTTGGGAGAGTGAAGGGGCCTCTTAGTTTTCAGATTTTTTTAAAAAAATTATTTTTAATTGAGGGATAATAGCTTTACAATATTGGTTTAATTTGTTCCATACATCAACATGAATTAGCCATAGGTGTACATACGTTCCCTCCCTGTTGTACCTCCCTCCTGCCTCCCACCCATTCCCACCCCTCTAGGTTGTTACAGAGCCCCAGTTTGAGTTCCGAGAGTCATACAGCAAATTCCCACTGGCTATCTATTTTGCCTATGGTAGTGTATATGCTTCCATGCTACTCTCTCCATTCATCTCACCCTCTCCTTTCTTCCCTGTGCCCTTGTCCACAAGACTATTTTCTATGCCTGCATCTCCATTGCGGCCCTGAAAATAGATTCATCAGTACCATCTTTCTTGATTTCAAATATATGTGTTAATATACGATATTTGTTTTTCTTTCTGACTTACCTCACACTGTATAATAGGCTTCAGTTTCATTTGCCTCACTAGAACTGACTCAGATTTTCAGACTAAGATAGTTGGAGTTGGAGTTCTGCTCCTTTTTGATTGGAGGGTTCCTGAATGGACCTGCTAAACTTTTCTAATCACTGTCCACAAATCGTGTTCGTGGGCCTCTCAAGCTCCAGACAACAAGTCCACCAGGAGTGATCTGAGGAAGGCCTGGAAAGTGTGCCTGCCCCGGGTGTCAGGAACGTGCATCCCAGTGTCCCTGGAGGCTGAGCACCCCCAAGTCACCCGGCTGCAGGGCTACTCCACTTTAATGGCTCTCTTTGGAACCTGTCATGGGGGTCATTTGATTAAGAAGCAATGGCTCTGACAAAATTAACTTTGTGGAATGTAGTTTCCTGTTGAACTTTCCTACCTCTGTCCCAACCAACTTGCATTTCCACAGTGGCTCAGAATCAGTCCACTAGAGGCAGGTCACTTCCCCACAGACCCACAGGCAGAACTTTGCTCCAAATACAGAGTGGCAGTGTGTGGAATAAGAAACACTTGTCTGCAAGCTAAGTCTCTGGCCAAAGTCTGAGGAACTGAATGGGCTGGCTTAGAGCAACTACCCTGGTATCATGGTCTCTGTTCAGAAGGCCTGAAACTTATACATTTACCTCAAAGCTTTTGAATGGCCCTGCCTCATTCCTGTGTGCAGGGAATACTGACCCGTGAGAGGCAAAACCCGTTTATTCTGTGCTTATGAAGTGCAGGTTCTGTGGGCATTTGTGCCTCTCTTCCGACCATAACCCTGTAAGCCAGGGGTTGTTACTTACTCAATCTAAGGAAGACACGAGGCACAGAGAGGCTGAGTAACCTGCCCAAAGTCACATAGCTGGGAAAGGTGGTGCTGGGACACCAGCCCGGCTATGTGACTCAGGGTCCACCATCCCTGTGGTGTCTGTGATGCTGAATCTGGCTCCAGGCTGGGTCTACCCTGAACCATACTTACACAAGATCTGAAACTGGATTAGTTTCTGCGAAGTTCAGGGCCCTTGGCAGTTGTGATGCTCAAATGCAAACATACACATGAAATTCGTAAATAATCAAAAGTCAGAGGGGGTCCCAGTGGCGTTACTGGTGCAAGAAACACTGCCTGCCTGCCCCAAGAGATGTGCCAGGCTCCTTAGGAAAGTGGGGAGAGGTCTGTGAGCAAACCCCACAGGGGAGAGGAAAACTTTTGTTTGGTGACATGGAGGTAACTGAATGCTTGTCCTCCCAGACCAGCAGGACTCAATGTGGCCCACGATGGTGCCCTCTATCTGCTCACCTCTGCTGGGGAGGACGTGCTCCCCAGAACAAAATTTCCCCTGGTGATCTTTGTAACCCCTTTGCTCTCTGTCAATATTTACTCTCTGTAACATGAACCATTATCCAAGATAAACCATATGCTAGAGGTATTAGTCTGCTAGGGCCCCTGTAATGAAGAATTGCACCCTGTGGGCTTAAACAACAGAAAAGAGATTTGCAAACAATTCTCTCATAGAAGTGGGAGGTCTGAAGTCCAAGATCAAGGTCAGCGGGGAGGGCCACGCTCCCTCTGAAGACACTGGGGGAGGATCCGTTACCGGGCCTCTCTCCTGACTTCAGCTGCTGCCTTGGCTTGTGGCAGCATCACTCCAATCTTCACGAGGTGTTTTCTTTTTCTCAGCAGGAAATATTGAAATAAAAAATTTTTAAAAAGTTTTATTTATTTATTTATTTTCTTTACATTATCATGTTGGTTTTGCCATACATTCTCTGTGTGTGACTCTGTCTCCAAATGCCCCCTTGTACAAGGACACCAGCCATATTGGGTTAGGACCCACTCTACTCCAGAATGGCCTCAACTTAGTTGCATCTGTACAACCTCATTTCCAAATAAGGTCATGTTGAGAGGTAATGCAGGTTAGGACTTCGGAGTATACATTTGAGGGGGACACAATTTAAGCCATGACACCCAGTGAGAGTACTGGATATGTACACTTGACTGTCTCTCAGATAATTTCCCCAATAGCTCTGGCTGCAAATTGCCCGTGTGAGGCCTTCTCCTTTCCTCCCAGCCAATGGGATGAGACAAGAGGAACCTGTGAGCAGTGCACATCTGCACTATGATGGTAATAATCTCTCCCATCAGCTGGAGTTAGGGAGCCATAGCCCTCAAAGCTCCCACGAAGCTCTGGTGCATCCCCATCTCTGGCCCTGCAGGAACATCTCCAGGCCTCTGCTTCCTGGTCAACAAGAAAAGGGTGATAAACCTTTTCACCAGGATGCCGTGAGGCACAAATGACATGATGGACGTGACAATGACCTGTGAACCATGCCCCGTGGCCCTGGATGCTTTGTCAGGAGGAGCAGTGTGCTTTGTCAGGAGATGCTTTGTGTGTAGCAGCAAACAAAAGGCATGGTGCCCGTGGCTGAATCTCTTTCCATCGACCCTGATACACACAGGCTGTTTAGAAAAGGAGTTGATCTTGTCCGTTAGAGTTGTTGGGTGAAGGAAGAGTGTGTTGCTGATTTTTGAACTTTGTACCCAGATCACTTTATCATACTTCTTGCATTCTTACGTAGCTTGATCCATTTTTGGATATTATTCAGCTTTCCCTCCACAAAATCATTAAGATATAGAAATATACTGCATCATTTAACAAAAGAATCTACTCTTGACACTCAGTACTTAAAAAAATAAAAAAAAATCCTTCAGACTTTGCTACCTTTCGGGGATGGAAGAAAACCAGATGAAGGAAGATGGGCACTTTGCCAAGTGAGGGGGAGGCAGGAGATCTTCCTGGTTCAGTTGTTGCCCTCCCGGAGCTGCCAGATCCATCCAGGTTGGAGACAAATGAACTGATGACCAAACAGAGTGGTGGGCACTAGGGAGAATAGAAACTGGAATGAGGAAGCAATTGGCTGGGGCAGGGGGAGTCAGGAAGGCTTCACAGTGGAGGTGTCCTGTGAAGGGAGGAGGGACCATTTCAGGAGGAGGGACCAGATGGCCACCCAAAATTTGCTGATGTGAACAGCTGGGCAACAAGGGGTGGAGGTGTTCCTGGCCTAAGCAGAGACTGTGAGGTGCTGTCTTTTCAACTATCACAGCTGATACCAGATTACTTTGGACCTTTTATAAAAATGGTAACTTCATCCAGCTCAACTAATACTGATTCCAGAAAGATGTGACATACACCTCAAATTCTAATTCTTATGCCCATGTAACAGTATATGTTTCTCAATCCTAGAGCCCATCTAAAACAGACCCCTGCCTGAGCCACAGTAGTTTAACCCGTTTGTCTGGAAGTGGACTCAGGGAGGACCCCTTGCAGGGAGCTAGCCTCTTGGTCTCTGTGACTCCCTGGGATCTCCGGTTCCCAGTCCACCCACATCGTCGGGGTCCACTCATACGAGAAGCAGCAGGGGATGATGGAGCAGACACCGATTCTGCTGGGAGTCCTGATATCTCTCCACATCTCCTGGAGTCAGCTGCTTACTCTGAGATCCTTATGTGTTAAGGGGGACGTAAGCACGGAACCCCAGGGGCCACTGGGAGCATAACGCAGGGTAAGGCTTGCACAAAGCCTTTTCCTTTAGAGTGTAAGCAGTGGGTCCCACACATGTGTCATGCCAACAGTCCCTACATTTGTCCTGCTGAAGAAAACATCTCATCACTTGGGTTTCCAGCTTCCACTTAGGGCAAGCTGTAGCTTCCTTGTTTACCCCTTTCCCTCTCCCACTCCATCCCTGCACCAAAAACCTCACACCAGCTTCCCTGGACTCCATCACTGTGACTCTGACCTGGCTCCTCCAGCACTCAGGTGGCGCTGGCCACATGACACTCGGCCGAACTTCGCCTGGGGTTTCTGCTCCTCCGATCTCACCATCTGGTCATTGCTTCTACCCCTGCACCCACTGATGGCGGGGGTGTGGGGGTGTGGGGGTGTTGTAGGAACCAGGACAGGACTTGCTCACGGCCTGACAGGTGGCGCGTTCTGGGTGCAGAGAGGCTAAGGGGAGGGAGATGTCGCGGGCCACCACCTTCCTCCCTGCCCCCCCGGGGTCCTAGGGCATCCCTTCAGCTCGGAGGGCCCTGGGTATGGGTCTGCGGTCAAGCGTGGGGCCCATTTTGGGTTCTTCTAGATTAAAGTGACCCGCTTTTATTGGGAGGTTACATTTGACAAGGTAAGCTGCCCCCCTCCGGGGGAACGGTGCAGAATTCCAGCACTCTTAACGCCCCAAGAGACAGCATAGTGCTTGGTGTTGCGCACCAGTGGGGAAACTGAGGCCGAGAGGGGCAGGGTGGGCGCCCAAGATCACGCGACTCCTCGGGCGGCGAGGCGCAAAGATTGTGGAGTTGGGGTGCGGGCCTCGCGCACGCGCGTGGGCCTCGCGCGCCCAGGCCCGCGGCTCCGAGCTCGGCTGTCGCAGCGCGGTCGCGGGAGGACCGCGGCCGGGGCGCGGGCGGCTCCAGTGCGCAGGCGCGGCGGGCGGGAGGGGACGCGCTCGGGGCGCGCGCGCGGGGCAGCCGGCGCCCCAACTCGGCCCGCCGCGCCCCGGCGCCTCGCC